>JBBBDQ010001885.1:172500-427500 GCA_037127315.1 Ascarosepion bandense
AATCCCCTCCAAATAGGTAATTAATATCCATGTTTAATCCTTAAAATAAAAAAAAAGGAACATCGTATAAATAAAAGAAAATAAACTCACACAACATTAATAGCAACTCTTTTCCATCCACTCTTACACACATACACACAGAGGCACACACATACAGAGACATATATACATATATTTATGTATATATAGGGAGAGAGAGACTTGTGTATTTGTTTTGATGGGTACATTCAAGCGATTATATATATTTAATTTCTCGCAAGGGCATTGTTTTGTTTATATAATCCCGACTGCACAATATAGTCGGGTCAGATGGAGGACCGTCTGTGATAAAATGATCATCATGACGCAGTTCATTATGCCAGTAATTTGGAGATGGCTTGATTTACTTTTCAGTATTCGGTTTGGAAACTGCAATAAGAACATTTCAGTGTTTCGGTATCAATAGTGCGTAGGTTTCTAAAATAGATGGAGGAGTCTAATACTGATTACGCTTGGAGTGATCATTAGGGATGGCGACGTTATGCCTCTCATCATCTTCCTACATAGACTCGCACTCAACATGGATGCTTACAGCTGTGCTGCACTAGAGCAAGAAAGAAAGGCACCATATATGTCGAAAAGAATCTACGCCATGACACGCTAGTATGAGAACCCATTGCTCTTCGACAACTGTCAGTCAGTCAGTCAACAAACTTGGGTGATCATACCTCCTTTGAATAGGTTGCTATTACTTTGTTGATCGGTTGCCAGCAAAGGCTATAGCATCCAATCTGTCCTGCTATTTAACCCATAACTGTAGGGAGAAGCGTTAGATTAATACCTTTCCCAAGGTTTTTTGGGCGCGTGAATAAAACGGACGGGAATTCGAACTCAGTTTTCGACAACATCACTCCTTACTTCCCAAAGTGAATCCTTCTTGATTATAATATGTGTAAGGCATTTGAGCGAGAAAAATGCGTTTAGCTACAAGGTGATATTCATATCGCCAGCAGGTAGGTATTATTTTTATATACGGCGAATGCGAATATTGCGTTTCCAAACCTCATGCAGCGTGTTATCAAAACTTTGTTGTTGTTTATCGCCTCGTTGCTAAGGCAAGTTCCGTAACACCACAAACTATAGACCGAACAATGATGAGACGCGAGTGTTTATTTCAAATACACTTCAGGGGTTGCTAGAAGATGTACGTTTGCTAATACGAAGAGATATATGGTTCGTGTGTGATAGTCAACTTGTTTGCGATGTACTGACTTGATAATGGATAGGTTGGGAGGACGGTTCCTGGCACTGCTTATTTGGCCCGACTCCAATTCTTTAATATTTTTCTGTGGGTTCATCTAAAATAAACAGTTTATGCACCAGCCTCTAATAATGTGGAGACGCTTTCTAAAAGTGCCATGGTCACCTGCGAAATTATTCGAAACTGGGCAAAAATTTCCGCCAATCAATGATCTGACTGTTGCATGCGTGTGAAGAATCAAGTGGAGAACATTTTCAACGTTTGTTTTGATTTGTTGTCTTGAGGTAGAATGTTGGACTTTTGAGCATATGTTTATATGGAGATTTTACCAGATTTTAATGTCAGGAAACCACCACGAAATGTGTCAAACGAATTTTTTATTGTATCTTGTACTGTTCATTTAACAACATCTACCGTAAGCTTTAAACATAATAACGCGAAAACGAAGGATTTGCAGACACAGATTTATATGAAATTATCTCCTACTTTTAGTGGGAGAAAGTCGCACCCAATTATTGTTGAAGTATTTTTGACATGCCCTGTATATATATATATATATATGAAAAATATCAATGAAAATCAAAAATTCCTATTTATATTGTGATAAGAAAAGCACTCCAAGCAAGACATTTTTCTAAATTTATATTTTTTGTTCATAATCATTTCGTCAGGTTCCTAATATTTATTTTACCGTTCTTACTTTTATTGAATAACTTGAAAAATATCATTCGATTTGTAGCTTCTCAGATCATAAAAGCCTATTTATTTCCCAAACCTTAGTTCGAAAGTAAAAAAAATAACGTTCCACATTTATTATCTTATATATATATATATATATATATATATATGGGTGTGTTGTGCGTATTTGTTTGTATGATTTTGCTCTGTAGTTTCAATTTCCAGTGATGCAATCTCAAATATTCAAATATATTTGTTTTTAAAAAATTCTGTATAGCTAAGTAATTTATAGTATGCAATACTTCCAAAAAAAAATCGAGAAAAACATTGTAAATAAAACTTCGAGAAAAACTTACGGATGTATATCACACAACTGATTTATTTTTTTCTCATATATATATATATATATATGGGGTTATAAATGAACCGCTATGTAATCGAACAATTCCGATAAGAATATGGTGGATGTTGGATATATACATATATATATATATATATATATATATATATATATATATATATATATATATATATATACATGCAGTTGTGTGATGGATACAATTTCGTTTAAGTTACAAAGAATAATACTGACATCTCACATATTTACCACAATATCTTAAAATACTAAAGATCAAATTCGTTCAACAAAATCATCATTGGCAAACAGTAAAGTTTAAATTTAACACATACGACTATTCTACATCATAAATAACACTAAATACATTCTGTTACACGTAAAATAACATTAATTCTCGAAAATTGCTAAAAGTGTAGCTGAAAGCGCTCGGATAAATGAAACGTTTCGACAATTTTTATACTATTTATGTCCTTAAAAGAAAACAATACTAAGTTTACATGAAAATTTACATAAAACAATAACCAACTCACCTTGTCTGTAATTTTTAATTAAACCTGCATAAAAGAGTCATTGTTGCCCTAACATATATATATATATATATATATATATATATATATATATATATATAAAAATGGTTCATCGTTATGAAAATATAAATATATGCTACCTGTTAACACCTACGATTTTCGTTTTAATACTGCCAATTATTCTTATATACGAAAAATGATATTCATATACACACATATATAAGTGTGTGTGTGTGTGTGTGTGTGTGTGTGTGTGTGTGTGTGTGTGTGTGTGTGTGTGCGCGCGCATGTCAGTCTCTATGCCTGTTTGCATGTGTTTTCACGTGTGCTTAAAAGACAAACGTTGTTAAATTCAAGGGCCAGAACTTATAAATAAGCTGCTTAGAAGGAGAATGTTCATGAAGGTGTGTGTGTGTGTGTATATGTGTGTGTGTGTGTGTGTGCGCGCGCGCACGCGTAAATCTTATGACCTTGGTATCGAAGATTGAATCTCTAAACTATATTACCTCATTTTTTGTTCATTTTTCTTTTAGTTTTTTGTATCTTTGATTTATTTTTTCTTTTTGTGCGTTAACTGCCACATATCAATAAGTATTTCACTTATATTTAACTTTATCTGTTTACTGCTCCTTTCATCATCGACCCGTCCTCTCGCCGCCCTCTCTCTGACTGATCCAAATATATTTTTCTCCCTTTGTTTGGATCTGATCTTCATTTATGTTCTACATCGCTTCCTTTTATTTTCCCTTTTTAATACAATCCATTCTGAAAATTTATCGGCCTTATCAACAAAAATTCATACAAATTTGATGGCGTTATCTAATCATATTTAGTAAAGTTCCTGGGGCCGATACCTTTTCATCACATTTTGTTAATCATTTCAGACATGCAAGTAATAAAGCCACTAAAATACAAGTAGAACGTGTTTAACGTTCCCCTATCGGTATTTCCTTTAAATATATTGTATCATTAAAATTTCTATCCGTCTTTGTTGGACTTGTTCGGACATCTTACTCAAACGTGAAAGATAGAATGCTAGATAATTTACGAAAGCAAACACTATTTAAGAGAGAGAGAGAGAGAGAGAGAGAGAGAGAGAACAATAAAATGATAAATATTAAGATGACGCTATATGACAATTTACATTGCTATTAATGGTTTGACGATGAAAATTGACCGAAAGGCGGAAGAGATACTCTACAAGAGTGAAATAGGTTATAATAAACACTTAGCATCTAGTCATGAAAACCTTACAATCATAAACCCTTACCGCTATTCAGACACTTTATTTAAATTTAAATAATCAAGGTACCATAGATTTAATCTCAGCAAGTATCATGAAAGTATTTATAGAAAGGTCAAAGAAAAGGTACGTTATGGTTGTGTGAAATTGACTGAAGCCCAGATAATAGATAACAACCAACATCATTGCATGTTCTTCTTGAGGTTTTACCAAGAATATATATATACATATATATATATATATATATGTATATATATATACAGCAGAAGAATATATCTCATATATATATATATATATATATATATATATGTATGTGTGTGTGTGTGTGTGTGTGTGTAGAAGATATGTTCCTCTGTTAAATATAAATGATCACCAAAGACCCAAGAACTATTGCAGTTATAAGATTTCTAATTCAGTTGTTTTTATGGACATATGAGAAAGAAGGAAGTGAAGATTATGAGCGTAAGTTAAAATGGTAACGCTTGACTAGAGATATGAAAATTTTATGATTGGTGCAATCCAGAAGCATGCTCTCGAATATCTGCTCCGAAAAGTGGCGTTTTTCGGAAAGAAGCTGATTGAAATAGTTTTATTGTTAATGAATGACTAAAAGGAATAAAGTCGATTTGTTCCATCCATACATTTCATGACGGATTGTAGCTTTAAATTTCTTAACGTGTGGGACTAATGAATTCTATCTCGTATTAAAATGTTCCTTGGAATTATTCGAGAAGCGATAGATATGCTGCATTTCATCTGTGGACATGTAGTGCGCTATTAAAAAGATTTATATGTTTTCTTTTTCGTTTTAATTAAATTTTCTTTTGATGCTAGTCCGTATTCCTGAATCTTATACTATTATAATGAAAAGCGACAAGGTGTGGTGATCTCCGTTAGGATCCAACTTCATTAACTAGGGAATGAGATAAAACGGTTATTCTGATTCTAAAGTCCCGATATTATATATTCAGTTACTAGCGGAACCCGTAGAATTTCCACGGAAGGATAATTATGATTTCCTGGAAAAGTTTTACTTTGTCATGCTACAAATGATAGTAACGTCTTCAACCGCCCTCTGGCGAATAATTCCAAGGAACATTTTAATACGAGATAGAATTCATTCGTCCCACACGTTAAGAAATTTAAAGCTACAATCCGTCATGAAATGTATGGATGGAACAAATCGACTTTATTCCTTTTAGTCATTCATTAACAATAAGACTATTTCAATCAGCTTCTTTCCGAAAAACGCCACTTTTCGGAGCAGATATTCGAGAGCATGCTTCTGGATTGCAGCAATCATAAAATTTTCATATCTCTAGTCAAGCGTTACCACTTTAACTTACGCTCATAATCTTCACTTCCTTCGAAAGGGTCGTTGATGCTTCTGTAACTTGTCTTTTTTACAGGTAGGTGTGGTGCGCCTACGGAAATCTTTTCATCCTCCAGGTGAAGTAACAGTCAGTTCAGTCAATTTGCACTTGGGCGATCAGATTTCCAAAAAATACGTTTTGAACCCCAACAAAGTATCGACTTCCATAGGATATCTCGGAAGAGTAACTTTTTATATATTTATTTGTTTATATATTTTCTGCGCCACATTTCTAATTTTAGTCCACAGAAAAAAATGTATATATATATATATATATATATATACATGAGAATAATAGTTCAAACTTGTTATATTGTGGTATCAGTTTTAATATTCTATAAGGTCTAGAACTTTTTTTAGATAATTGAAGGTCTTAATATACTCTCGATTTGAGAACTAGAAAGAGTTATTTTTCATAACCAGTCTATAAATGCCGTGCTATGATAATTGTCTGTTCTTTCCCTCTTTCTTAATTCACGGATGTTTCTGTTTGTTGTTAAGATTGCAGTATATTTTTCTTATGAACGCTTTGTTTATATCGCAAAATATAAACACAATTTCTATTAATTTTAAAAGATATATTGAACTTGCGTTTACTTTATTTTCGTTAAGGGATATAAATAATTAATCCTAATTTGAAGTCAGACAAATCGACAGAAAAATGTTTGAGTATTTCTTCCACGAAAATGACCTTTTACTTTTTCGCTACGATTGAAAATGCAGGAATGACTCTAAGAAAATAAAGCTCTAATTTTGAAAGATCGTACAGATTTGCACTCTGGTTTCCTTTCCGAAAACGAACAGTATGATCAAAAACAAAACACAAAATAGCAATATAGCCATCAGAGCAATAAAACGTAGAAATAAGTAAGTTTCAAAATATCGAATAACTAAAAAAACTCCCATATAAATATATATTAAAATCAATTGCTTCTTCCTTTAACGCCCTTTCAAGTAGCGAGTTTAAATGCTATATTTTTCAGAACCGCACATTCGCTAAAAGCAAAATTCCGAAAAAAGAAAATAGCTTTTTTAATAATTTAATTTGCTTCTGAGACAAAAACAGACAGTCAAGATGAACTTTGTGATGAAGAATTTCAGGAATGTCATTCTAAATAGAACGAATGTCAAATATTTATGATTGTACGCTTTAAAATATAAAACCCAAGAAGGACAATGAAACAAAATTCATTATAACTATCAATAAGCTATTAAAAGCAAGAAACTGGAGGCATCAGAAAAGTTATTCTACAGAAGGATGGTGAGAATTCCATGAAGGAAATGCCTATTCTTCAATTCGCAAGAAAATAATGTTAAGGAGAATTTTTCTTATACTCAGGCTCAAAAAGAGACTTCTGAATTTTATTATTTCTAATATAACAAGGAAAGATTCCTTAGAAAATTTAACAGTTGCAGGATATATTGAAAGCAAAAAATAACATAGGCCACACCGTCGATACCCTCTCTGGCCATCTTTTGTGAATGTGTGTTAGAACGAGAGGCGAGAGAATTAGCAAAATTAGATACGTCGCTAAAGGCAACAAAAATTGAAGGTCATGGAGAGGCATTATATTTCATGTTGTAAAGATGACATAGAAGAAATTTACTTAGCAAATCAGTTAAGTGCCGTGTGTGATACACGATTCGGCCTGGAAGAATATATTCCCGCAATAGGTTGCCATTACTTTCTTCTGTAGACTTCCTCCAAACCAAGCCTACATAATCCTATTTAACCCATAGCCACTTTCTTTCAAATTTAACAACACAAATCAACTTTTAGCCGTTTTACCCTCCAACTTTCTGCATATTTCTGTCACTGTATTCGATTGTTATTTAGAAAATATGAAATACACTGCTCAAAAATATTAGAGGAACACTTCGAAAACGCATCAGATCTAAAAAGGGGACAATGATCTTGAATCTGATTATCAGTAGGTGATGTATTAGTAACAAAAGGATGCTATATAATTTAATAGAAATGAAAATGATCACCCTAAAGAGTGGGGGATCAAAGAGACCCCAAAAATAAAAATGAAAAAATGATGCAGCAGACTGGTTCATTTTGCCAAAATGTCATGTAGAAACTCTAAATGATTCTGAGTAGTTTCTGTGGAACCCCACCTGCTTGTACGCATGCGTGACAACGTCGGGGCATACTCCTAATGAGACGACAGATGGTGTTCTGGGGGATCTCCTTCCAGATCTGAACCACGTCATCACTGAGCTCCTGGACAGTCTAATTGGCAACCTGAAGGTACCGGATGGACTTAAACATTATATCCGAGAGGTGTTCAACTGGGTTTATATCAGGTGAACGTGGGGGCCGGTCAATGGCATCAATTAATTCATCCTCCAGGAACTGCCTGCATACTGTAGCCACATTAGGTCGAGCATTGTCGTGGACAAGTAAGAACCAAGGTCCCACTGCACCAGCGTGGTTTCTGACAATTGGTCCAAGAATTTCATCCCGATACCTCATAGCAGTCAGTGTGTCATTATCTAACCTGTAGAGGTTTGTGCGTCTATCCAGAGATATGCCTCCCGAGACCATCACTGACCCACCACCAAACCGGTCATCCTGAATGATGTTGCAGGCAGCATAACGTTCTCCGCGGCATCTCCAGACAATTTCACCTCTGTTGCATGTGCTCAGATTGAACTTGCTCTTACAGGTAATGAGCAGAGGGCGCTAATGGTGTAGTTGCTAATTCTGATGATCTATGGCAAAGGACAATCGAGTTCTACGGTGCTGGGCAGTGAGAACAGAGCCCACTACAGGAAATCGGGCCCTCAGGCCACCATCCTGGAGCATGTTACTGATTGTTTGATAAGAAACATTAACACCAGTGGCCTGCTTGAGTTCATGTTCACCATGCTATCAACAGACATGTTGATCCAAGCCCAATGAAAATCTACAGCAGTAGAAGTTCAGTCAGTAAAAAATCAGCAGAAAGTGATGAGAAGTAAAAATAAGCATAAGTGGCCTCAACCATTCCTATTTTAGGGGTCTCTTATTGTTGCCCATCTGCAGCACCCTTTGTTGATTTCATTAACAACAAAGCAGCTGAAACTGATTAACAACCCCCTCTGCTACTTAACTGACCAGATCAATATCCAAAACGTTTGGATGATAGGTTGCTATACTCTGATTAAAAACTGTTCCTCTAATATTTTGAGCAGTGTACAATCAATTTTCAAAAACAGGAGAAGATTTTTCCTATTCGAACTTTCTGCCTAAGCTGATATTTCACATCAGTTAATGCTCGCCTGCTTTGTATAACTTCGTGTAACTTGTGCGTTTTCTTTTTACCTGAATCATATTATGTGAATGTTCAGCTCTAACATAACAAGGGATTAGAGTCAGAGATATTTCAACTAACGCTTTAGTCAGCGTGTTTCTTTGGCAATGCATCGGTATCATTTGGAAGACTTAAAACTCAGTTCTGTATTTGCATGGTATTTTAGAAAACGGCTAGAAATTCTAGTGACACAAACATTATGACAAAACAAACATTATGACAATAGCAACCACAATTATTATATTATTACGAGTGAAAGCGCTGAAATCTTTCCTCGCGTTCCATGTCAGTCTCACGCGGTGGAAACTTGGATGTTGAACACATCGTGTCCTTCGTCGCTTGTTGTTCGCAGGTCATAACGGTACTAACAAGGTCGACACCGTCGTCGCCGCAAATTCGGCTACAAGTTGATGGTGCAAAGTGTGGAAAAATTTTGCTGTTAAATGAAACAAGAAAACGATGAACTACAAAACCGGCAGTCTGTTGTGTGCGTTAGGTCTCGCCCGACTAACCTGGCGCGCCTACATAGACTTTCGTTCCATTGAGTAAAAAACGATAATTAGTTCGATCGTGACAGTAGTCATGTGATTGTTTCAAATCTTAAGCCATGTAAATGCAAGTCTGCGCCAAGCGTTAGGACGGGCTTAACCGCGAATAGCTTAGGAACCGGACCTAAACCTCGGGACCGTAAGTCGATGGATAACTGTGGCAATAACTGTCGTCGCCTTCATACCATGACACGCGTGGGCACCTGCATTGGCAGTAATGGGTTGTGGCACTTCATATTAGAATGAGACCGATACGCGTCATTCACCGTCTCGTCCTCGTCCGTCGGTTGTCAAAAATGGCGGCGCTATTTGCTTTGTAACTATGAATAACTAAGTGGTCATTTGCACTGACTTTCACGCCTGGAAACGGTTCTCTGGAGGTTGGGTCCTATCAAATGTCGACAGTCGGTTAAGTGCCTACCGTGCTAACAACGGGTAACGAGTACTCAGGTTCGATTACGGAAAGGGAGCATGGACGGCGTCAGGCGCGCAAAATTACTCAGTCCCAGCACGGGCAGGTAGTGACGAAAAGTAACGATCCCTTGGGTGGAATGTCGAGATCCCTTGGGTGGAATGAGTACACTTCAAATCCATTAATGATGGATAGCAAGTGTGGTGCCAGCAGTAGTGGTAATTCCAGTACCGGTAGCGTATAGTAAAGTTAAAATAGTTAAAAAGCTCGTAGTTCAAAGTTGCGTTTGCGTGGCCAGTGTCAACGGGTAAGTTGGTTGTGGTGATGGCGATGTGTCCGACGATTGCGGTTAATGCGGCGGTGTAGAACCTGTCGGCGGCGGCTATGGGCATTAACTTGTCTTGGCTAGTGGCTTTAAAGGGCTTCGCATCGTCTTCGTTGCCGTCTCACCATTCATCGCCGCCGCAGACGTTTTACTTGCTGTTCTGTCGTCTTAGGTCAGCTACCTACCACCGATTACTGCAGCAGCATCGCACTACCTATCTACGCGTCTCACTTCGTCTGTTTTACGCCCGTGCACAGTCGACGGTTTCTCCTCCGAGGGTGTCTTTATCGAGTGACGGCACTGGCCGATACATTCAATTTTTAAAAAAAATTAGAGGGCTCAGGAGAGAGCGATTCGCGAATAACGAGATGAATTCCTTCGTGCCCGTTGTCGTCGCTCTTCTCTAACTTGCTCGCGATCACCTGATTTCTCCTCGTGGGCATCTAAATAGCGCAGGGGCTCTGTGCGACGTTCTGATCGCAAGACCGGTTTCGGACGCACTTCCCCCACGGTCCGTTGTCGCGATCCATTCACGATGTGCAGCTGTACACACGTTGTTCGTGGGAAGAAGGCGCACTCAATCTCTCCGTCGTCCGTGTGGCGTCTTCTGCCAGGCCCGTGAACGTACAGCTGCCTTATGCCGGGGATGTAGGAAATGAAATCGTCACACGTAGCGAACAAGCTTCATCCCGTCTGGTTATCCTCGCAGAGCCGCTTAAATCCACTGATAGACTTCGAAGCTGGCGTGTCTCCGCTGATTCCCTGTACCGTAGCGCAATGTCGTCTTCTCCATGTCAGGAAAACCCCGTCCCAAGGGCTGGCACTGCCGGTGCTGTAGCTCCGTAGGTATGCGTGCCGCCTGTCCCATCGGGTCCGCGACCTGCATCGCTAAACAACCCGTAGGTCTTGAAACACGAGCCAAGGAGTCCTGGTTGTTCTTGAATCGTAGGTGCCCGTTTTGACGAATTTGGAAGGCGTAGTGAAAGCAAGAGAGCGCGTGAAAGGGCACCGCGACAGGAAAGGTCTCGCAGTGATAGCGGTTTTTGGTAGTGTGGGATAAATCTCTCTCTCTCTCTCTCTCTCTCTCTCTCTCTCTCTCTCTCTCGGGACCGCCTAGCCGAACCCGATCCTTCAGGCGCTTGTCGTCTTTGTCTTGACATCCTTCCTCCTTTTTTAGTTTCTCTACGTCTCGATTCAGTTTGCCATTCTTTCCTACACCCCATCGTTGATTGCATGCTCATTCCACGATATCCGCAGCATCCTTCTGTAGAACCACATTTCCGCTGCTTCCAGTTGTGTCCTCATTTTCGATGATATTGTCCAGCATTCGCTGCCGTATTGAAGAACTGACATCACGTAGCAGTTCAGCACTCTTTTCTTTGTTTCTAGTGAGATTTTCCTGTGTGTTAGTATTTTGCTCAGCTTCTGGAACGCGTCCTTGTCCGTGTCGCACTTTCCATCTTCAGTTAGGACACTTCCTAGGTATTTAAATTTTTGTACTTGCTTGATTCTGGTATCTCCCACATTTATTTGGGATTTTCGGTTGTACCTTTTGCCGATGACCATGCACTCAGTTTTCTTAACGTTTATTTGTAGTCCTTTTTTGTCGCTCTCCACCGCTACCTTCTGTATGAGGTCTTTTAGTTTCCTTTCCGTGTCCGCAAACAGTACTGTATCGTCTGCGTACCTTATGTTGTTCAAGTTGTGTCCTCCAACAACAAAATCTGGCGTGTCATCTAGGGTCCGCAAGAAATTCTCGCTGAACAGATTGAACAAATCCGGTGAAAAGACACATCCTTGTCTTCCGACTCTTTCTATCTTTGTAAATCTACTGAGATCTTTATCTGTCCGTATGCAGGCCGATTGCTGCCAGCAGAGATTCTTGATTACTCTTATGTTTTTGCCGAAAATATCGAGGCTGCCGAGCATCTCCATCAATTCTTTGTGTCGTATCTTGTCGAATGACTTCGCATAGTCAATGAAACATAAAAATGCAATTAAAAAAGAAAAACAATGAATTCTGTAAATAGATGGCAACTCTGCGAATAGTAAATATAATAATGAGAGAAATATAGACTTACAAACAGTTGGATGTTGGGAAGAACCATGCCGCCAACGATCTAAAAGAAACAAGTCATATAACATTTTTCGCTGACATGAATTGAACTGAGTACAGTGAGACAATTGTTAATTCTGCGGCTAAGATAATTTGTTTACTATTTTCTCGTCATATGACATATTTATAATTCTACTATTCATCCCTGTTTTACATATTGCTACAACATCTCGTCTGATGCTAAGGTTCTCAATTAAAGATTCTTGATAAAATCCACAGAATAATTTGCTATGTTATTCTTCATCTCCTAGCATCTCCGTTTCAGTTCTTTTCCTACTGCTGTAACGTAACTGCCCAGCGTTTTCGTTTATTTTTCCTATAAATACTTTCAGCCTAATTTTTATAAGGATCTTTCTTTATGGTAACTAGACTTTGTGTACTAGAATATCGGCCTGCTCACATCAATTTACAAAGGAAATGATAAGTGTTAACATGCAAAGAATTTCTTCTTTCGCATTTTCGCTTATGGAAATGCCTAATGGTTTCTGACTTCCCATTTAACACTGATCTTCAAAAATGTAAATTCAGTAAATTTTAATGAGGTGTCTTCTGATTTCTTATTCCATTTTGTCCTCTCATTTTCTGTAACACTTACTAATCTTTTACATCCAAGCGCATTCATTGCTTTGATTGGAGTGAAATTATTAATATATATATATATATATATATATATATATATATATATATATAAATGAATAAGAAATGAAGAAAATAATTGCAACGTTAAAAAAATTAAAATTGAAGTAAGAGAGTGTTCCATATAAAATAGAGCAATGGATGTATATCATAAATAATAATTTAGAATATGTTCATACTACAAGCTACTACAAAATTGTACATTTTGTTTCGACATTTAAAGAACAACTTTTTATCAGGTAGTTAATGATGATGCTAATAAAAGTTTTTTGTCAGAATCTTTTTAACAAGAGCCACTTTATTTTATATTATAAATCTGTTGCACGAGGTAAGAGGATATTTAAAAAAGGGAAAAAGGAAGAGGGCTGATAAGATGGGAAAACAAAAAGAGAAATCAAGAAATGGAAAAGAAAGAGGAAAAAGACAAAGAGAAAACAAAAAAAAAAAGGAAAAACATTAAAGAAAACTGAGATGACAAGAACGAAGGGAAACGTCTAAGAGACAGAAATTTTAAATTTAGGCAGGAAGTAAACTGTATAAAGATATAGATATCGGTTACATGGTGTCTGGGTTTAACAAAGGAAAAAGTGAGAAAATGCTAACAGGGAAAAAGCGGGAATTTTAAAAAAAATTAAATTTTTTTTTTTAAAGAAATGAAGGACTGTTATCCTCATCATTAAGTACGTGATGAGACATTGTTCTTTCAATATCGAATTAAATGTGCAATTTTGCAGTAGCTTGTATTTATACATGTTCTAAAGTATTATTTACTACGATCATAGCTCGGCGTTGCCCGTGAAAATAAAAATATTTTAGTAGTAGGAGAAAAAATCTATTTTCTTTTGTTTTGCGTAAACATGATATGATATTTTGTGTGACATTGTAAACAACGTTGCGTATGCTTTTGTTTCAAAATTACGGGGGAAAATATTTACAATTTTTGTTGACTTAATGAATTTAACATAAAAATAAAAATAACTGATTTTGTTTTATTGAAATTAGAAATATAAAAACGATTTCGCACTCAGTTCGGAAATTTTGGAAGAATATTTAAAAATGTAGACATTTAATTTTAGCGGAAAAAGTTACATTAATGCCACACGAATTACAAATAGTTGATTTCCAGAATGAAATATTTAGCTAAAAAAATCTTTATTATTTTTTTATTTTATTCCCTGATGAATGAAATATTAAATCTGAAAAAAAAATACTTAAATAATTAAATTAAACATCGGCACTTTTTTAGCATATTTTGATTTTGTTTGAAAACAAACATTTTTTAAAATATTCTTTTCTTTCAAAATTGCGTGAAAAAATGTTCACATGTTTCTGTTGTTCAAATTAAGTTTTAAAACGTCGGAATAAAAATTAAATATAACGGCTCATTTTTTTTAATAAAAATATTTGATACGTGTGATTTGATTTCTGTGACGTAATTCAGCAACCATCTTAGATCTTAGATGTTTTACGAAGCAATTGTAAACAATCTGCTCCACTGGCCAAAAAGTGCGAAAGGAAAAGTTGCTAAACTTAAACTCGGAAAGTATGTGTTGACCTGGCTTCTCTGTAGATATGTGTCTCTAGAAAGTTTGAATGGCGTACTTTAAAAAATGTACGCGTGCACACGTTACAGTCACACACAGACTCACAGATTGCCTTATATATATATATATATATATATATATATATATATGTGTGTGTGTGTGTGTGTGTGTGTGTGTGTGTGTGTGTGTACAAATACACATACACATGCACGCGCGTGTGCGGGCGTGCGGTACTCCACCCGACATTGATTTTCAGGGAGCCAGGGATCTATAAATAGTGAAAAACTGTGTGGCACAAAGGCCCTAAGAATCACGGTTATCGGTTATTGGTAAGACAGTCGTTGATATGGCGAAGCATGATGACTTTGGCCGACCAATCGGTATTGGTATGAACACTCTCATGCATTAGCATGATAATCGATATCGCTTTGGATGCCCCATAGCTGTTCAGGTATGCGTTCACCATTGGGTTTGGTATTTACAAATCTTTGTGGTATTGATGTATGTCCGATCGTGCACCAATGTGAGCCTCTTGGTGCGTTCGGGTCTGACGGAAGTAACCATCAAGTATAGGTAGATTAATGTCTAAATGTTATTGTATACATATGTATGTGTATGTGAATATGAGTGTGCCTATAGAAAGAGGTATATATGCGTGGTTGTATATATGCATATGTATGTGTACACGTGTATATAGGTGTGCACTTGTGTATGTTTGTGCGTGTATATGTGTACGCATGTGTATGTGCATGCATGCCTATGTGTGTATTCTTATGCACGCATGAGAGTGTGTACATTTGGGCGCAAGTCTGTCCTCACATACTGGTCAGGTATACAAGTATCCGTACCACTTACTGATGTGTATGTACGTGCATTCCCTTTATTTGTTGGATTATGTATGTATATCTGGCTCGGATGTACATATGCTCTTGTGCGGGTACATGTGTGTGCTCGTATGGATGGATATGGATGCCTATAAGTACGTGAATATGTGTACATATGTTTATTCATATATATATATATGTATGTATGTGTGTTGTATGCATGCATGTATGAACATATGATAGTATGGCAGATGTTATATCAGGTCTCACGCCTTTCAATCGTCTAACAAACTGTAGTAACTAAAATATGAATTCAAAATATTATAGACCCCCATATGAACAGCAGTTCAGAGGTGTTTGCTGATGCTGTATATGAGTATATGTACGTGTGTGTGTATGTGTGCATGTATGTGCGCACACGCGTGCGAGTACGTGTATATGTGCATAGGTGTATATGTGTGTGGATGTATGCCTATATATGTATGTGTGTGTATGTATGTGTATATGTGTATTTGTGTGTATGTAAATGTGTGTATGCATATATATATATATGTATATACGTGTATGTGTATGTATATGTATGTGTGAGTATGTGTATGTGTATTTGTATATATGTGTGTATATATATATGTGTATATATATATATATATATATATATATATATATATATATATACGTAAAAAATCACAAGATCGCCAAAACCTACCGCGGTTTCACACAACGCTGACGAGCCGTTGTGTGAAACCGCGGTAGGTTTTGGAGATCTTGTGATTTTTTTACGTGTCTTTGCTCTACATTGCTTCCTCTTTGTTATCCCGCTTTGGTTAGTTCTGTATCGAGCACTTTTTCTTTCTTTGTAGTTGGTTCCGTTTGGGTTTTTTTTCTTTACTACGGGATATTGTATGTATTGTCTGTATTCCGCAGTTTTCTTTTTTTTTCCCCTCTTGTCCAACGCCTTATTGCGACGGACAATAACGGAGTTAGATTCTGTCTGTTATTTGTTGTCCTCAAAGTTTATTTTCGTATAATTTTAGGATTTAGATACTTACAGAGTCGGTCTTGTTATTATATATATATATATATATATATATATATGTATATATATGTATATGTATGTGTGAGTAAGTGTATGTGCATGTATGTGCTGTGCGTGCATGTATGTGTGTATGTATCCCAACCGCTGGACGTGTGTCCGCGTGTATACATGTGCGTACTTCCAGTTAGGGCCCCGGTTGTCCAACAACATTAGTCTGCCTATATATGTATCTCACCTCAGTGCTGTACGATGTTTTCTTTTGACTCCTTGACCTGGCTAAAGAGTATCAATTTCATGAACATCGCCTTATCTATCTAGTTCATCTGAAGATTTATATTTCACGGCCTTGGCGTGCGTGTGTGTGTTTGTAGTCAGCGTAAAATACATAAAAGTGTGTATAGTATTATTGAATTATAATTTTAGCAACAAGAACAAAGTAGATATAAGTATTAATTAATAATAGTAATATGGCTTCATACAAATATTAATAACAATACCCACCAAAATTAACCTTAAGCCTGCCCGCATATTTTCCAAATGAGAAGTTGCTTTACTCTGATTGGTCTACATTGTATATACAATAATACCTCCCTGATTAAAGGGGCCACACTCGTTTTCAGATTTTAAACCATTCATTTAAGAACCATCACATCACTTGACAAGACACAAAAGTGTTGAAACAAAATGGCTACTTTTGTCGTGATATTGTAACATATCCACGTTATAATTTATGAATAAATAATATTATTAGCTCTACTTTTGTATTGAGCTCTTTTTTAAAAATATTGTTTCTTTGGACAAGGAATATTATTCCAACAATACTTGTATATATAGATATATATATATATGGAGTATTATCATTATTATCACTAGTGGTAACAGTTTTAGTGGTAGAATTAATAATAATATTATTACTGTTCAATATTCAATAAATGGTGTGCAGCCTTAGTGAACATACGTCTTATAAAATTGCCGAAATACTTTAGAATTCTTCTCAATGAGTCTATTCGATCATTCTTTTATTTACGAAACAATTTGGTAAGCACTGGGATTCACACATATCGTGATTCTCTGTCACAAGTCTCAATTAAATAATGTGATTCAAATGAGGCATTATATAAAACAACGGAAGAAATGACAATGAAAACAATCGCATGAACTAACAAAATCATTATTCGGATTTAATAAAGATCCAACCACTAAAACTGGTTGGGCACATATAAGTTTTCCAATAATGTTAATAGCAACAATACCTATTTATTTATAAGCAAAATGCGGCATCACATGATGTACCAAGTAATGTTGGTGTCGATTGAAATTAGTAAATATTTCAATTTAACAAATTTTTCAGGTATATCCCTTCCATAATTCCACAATTATTGCGATGTATTGTATAGATAATAGCTTCATTCCTAAAATTTTATCCGAAGTACAAAGTGATATCTGCAAATTGTTGCCATCAATCAACACATGAATATAGCAGGATCAGTTGGGCACCGTTTTTGATGAAAAGAGTTCCATGATGCAATTAGTTCCGACAGAAAATTGCAAATTGTATGCTTTGCAGAAGCTCAAATATCAACATTTCTGAGAGTTTTGGTATCACTTAGAGGACAGTGAAAAGGATTCTGAAATTATTTGATGAGTCATATTATGATTACGAAGTTGTCTGAACTGAACACTAGTGATAGCGATTGCACAGAACGGTAGTGTCAGTTGGTTACTGTCAGTTAGAAAAAAGAAGACCTTGATGCAATTCATTCCGACAGAAATTTGAAATGAGTAATCTGTGCGGAAGCTTCATTACAATTATTTCAGCGAGTTTTGGATGTCAATCTCATGAACATGAAGAGTATTTGAAAAGAGTTGAATGAGTCTAATGATGATTACGAAACTGTTTGGAGAAATCGCTAGTGGTGTTGACGTTATTCCTTCATTTCCTCTTACAACAGGGCCAAAGACTAAACACAGAGGTCTACATCAAGTGCCTTCAGAACGTAGTGCTACCCTGGGTCAAGAGGATTGCTGCTGAATTACCCTATATTTGACAACAGAACTCTGCACCGTGCCACTGTGCCAGGACCACTCAAACATGGCTCTCAGACAATTCTGTGACCACATCACGCCTTGCGCCGGGTCAACCAACTGCCCAAACTGCAACCCCCTTTTTTATTATCTATGGGGCGCAGTTGAGCGAAAGGCGAATAATGTCTTTGTAAGACTAAAGATGAACCGAATGCAAGGATTATGACAACATTCACCAACTGCAAGAGGGAGACCGTCTAGAAGAGTTTCCAAAGTCATCTGGAGACTATGATTTGAACCAACAGCTATTTTATTGAAGAAATTTACTCGTTAGTATTTGAACATATTTGTGTTTAATTTTGGTAAATATATAACAATTGAATTCAGACGTCAGTATTATATTTATTTTTGTGTAATCTAGAAGACATTTGATTAATCGCACACTGTAATGGGGAATATCACCCTTAAGTTTGTGGCATTATTTTTTCTCGTGTTACATGTGGTATCCATTTTAATTGTTACTTTTCGTCCAAAGAATAGTGGTGCTTTCTAGGATTTACACGGTCGAAGGCATTCTTAATGATTTATCTGAAAAACTGATTAAGTACAGTTCAGATATATCCAAATGTTATGAACTGATGATTTAAGAATCAACGTAAATAACACATATTTTTTGTTAATTCCTTTTTTTTTAGATATTGAGCAAAACTGTCACATCCTGGTATTTTCTAATGGTTTTAGTGTAGCCGTCTTTGGAAATATTTATTAATATTAGGTGGATATGGTTAAATAATGAAATCGACAGCTAAATTTTCGAGTATCTGAATATTACTTTATGCCATGTTACTTCAGGACGTTGACAATCATATCTTGACACAACTCCTCATCATTGTAACATCAGGCAAATTTTATTTCATTCTTAGTCCTATTTTTATCGACTGTTTATTGCATGGAAAAATAAGCTTATGAAAAACAAGTTTCCTAAGATGTCATAAAACCTGAAAAAGACAGGACAAGTTATAAATCCTGGAAAAGTAAAGAACAAGATACTGTAAAGAAGTAAAAGATAAGTTTTTAAAAATATTTCATTCAGATTTTATTTTTAGCTGCAGTATTTTAAGTAAGAAATTTCTTAGTATTTACTTCACTAGAACATCTTGTTCTTTTACTATTCCAGGTTTTATAACTTGTCCTGTTCTTTTCAAAGTTTAATATAATCCTAAGAATATTTTCATGCGTGAATTTTTCCATATAATCCATGATTTTTCCAGGTATGAATATTAGTTTAATATAAAATTAATGCTAAACTTTAAGCAATAAAATTTTATTATTCATAATCAATTCTGGCAATCAATCATGATAAAATGATAAGCAAAGTTTGATTTTCAAAAATGATAAAAAATATCATTAAAGTTTAAATGTTGAAAAACCCAAGCAAAAATAATAAGCAGAAAAAAGTTATAAAAAATAAGATTTATTATTAGACGCTTTAGTCACTCACTCATTTATGTAGTTAGTTTCACTTTTCGGATTTTAGATATCTTGATGTAACCTTTTCTACTGAACCAAAATTCAAAATTAGTTCTTCTTCTTCTTCTATGTGCCCTGTCCCTTCAGGACGTAGGCGATAATGGATCTCCACGTCTTCCTATCCCTTGTGGCACTTAGTATGTTTGCGCCTATTGCTCCTGGCAACCCCCGTTACGTCTTTCATCTGATCAGTCCCTGCAAATATGTTATCCGCTGCCTTCCTCTGTCTCTCCTTCCTTCTATCTGGCCAGTCAGTATCAGGTTCTCCAGGCTCTCCTTCCTCATTGCATGTCCCAGGAACTTCAGTTGTCTCTTCCTAATGCTCAGCATCAATTTCCTTTTTGTTGCCATTCTTTCTAACACTTCGTCGTTGCTTGTATGCTCAGTCCACGATATCCGTAGCATTCTTCTGTAGAACCACATTTCGGCCGCTTCCAGTTTTGTCCTCATTTTCGATGATATTGTCCAGCATTCACAGCCGTATTGAAGAACTGACATCACGTAGCAGTCTAGCACTCTTTTCTTCGTTTCTATTGAGATTTTCCTGTGTGTTAGTATTTTGCTCATCTTCTGGAACGCGTCCTTTGCCATGCCAATTCGCCTTCAGATCTCCGTCTCGCACTTTCCATCTCCTGTTAGAACACTTCCTAGGTACTTAAATTCTTGGACTTGTTTGATTCTGTTATCCCACACCTGTATTTGGCATTTGGGGTTGTATCTTTTGCTGATGACCATGCACTCAGTTTTATGTAGCTAAAGTGGTGATTTATCTAACTCTTTAAACTGTTGAAATTTGTTTGAAAGCTGAATTAGTGGTGAAGTTTAAAAACTGCCTAGATTCAACCAATGTCGGACTTAAGAATATATTCAGCCACAGCCGTGGTTAAATGATATAATTTTGTTTGTTTTACTTGCTATTCGCATATCTTCTATCAAAGATGTATCGAGTCAAAATTTCTATCCCTTTTTTCGAGTAAAGTCTCTCAGAAATTTCAACTATCGATTAAAATCATTAAAAACGTCTACTTCACACCGATAATCGGAAATTAAGTATAATAGTCCTGTTATACTCAACTAGTTTGTTTATTACGACATAATGTGGTTACTGTTCCATTTATCAGGCACACTGAAAGGTAGCACTACAAATAAGATCAAATTTGGTGGTAATTTACCGACAGCTTAATGGAAAAAACTTTTTTAAATAATTAATTTATCGAAATATTCCACACATAGTTTAAAGCATAAACGTTTATCTCATCTCTTAAGAAATCTTGGAATTTATGCAGGCAGTTGATGGACAGTGGCTTGGAATGAAAAACCGAAGACCCAAGTTCGAATTGCTCAATAAAATAACACACTAGAAAATATCTTTGGTAATGTAAGTATTAATCTTCCACCACCTCCAGGCATGAGTTAAATAGTAGAGATGAAAAAAATCATTGTTTTTTTAAATAATTGTCATCTCGATATCCACTATTAAAATAAAAAACTTGTACTTACAGTTGAATATATATTTTAGCTTTAAAAAACATAAAAAAGTTCGATAAATTAAAAAATTTAATCAATGAATCGTTTTCAGAAGGTTGTTATTTTGATGAAAGTACGAAATTGTTTTCCTTTTTTTCCTCTTTTTTTTTTTTTTGCATGCACCATTTTTTCGCTAAACATGTTGCTTACATGGGTTGTATGTATATGTATATGGAATTAAATAATTGGCTTGAGAAAGTGGAAAATGATCTCTAGGTTTATGGGAAACAAATAAGATAAGTGCATAAGAGGAAAAATATAATATGAGAGATAAGTATGTAGTTTTCGTTTAGGAAATTAAGTTACCTGAGAAAAAAACCCGTCATTTAATAAGCAAACGCTAAATAGCCACTATCGTGAATTCTACTGCGATCCTACTTGCGGTTTATCAGGCAACCGGGACACTATCCCAAATTACTTTATGTATTTCAGAAAATAGCTTATGTTTAATTAGATGACAGCGTTACGTTACGCGAGAAACTTTCGTATTTACGCGTTTTTAGACATGTATTCAAGAAAATTAAGACAGGATGTCTAATCTGACTGAAGAAACGAAAAAAAATCTAGCCAGAAATTTCAAGGAATCTTAAATAGTAAGCTGTTCAAATATAAACATATGACGAGGGTAATCTTACAGTACAAGAATTTACACAAGAAATAGAAGTCTCGTTTTTCCCCTTAATCGTTAATCGACTAAATTTAGGTCAATCGAAGATAGAAAAGTTTGCTTATTTTGTTCACTTGATTTTGTTTTTTTTTTTAAGAAAAGTGATTTGAATGAAAAGTATCGAATTTTTTTTTAATCTTTTCCCCCGAAGCGAGGAATTACTGGCATTGGTACGCGGCCGCTGGGTAGGGCTAGATGCGAGTAGAGAATGAGGAGCAGATTACAGGGGTTGTCAGAGAATGAATAAAAGAAGGATGGAAATACTGGTATCAAGAGACTTTTTTGAGAGTAGAGCGAGAAGGAAGAAGAACAAGTTACAGAGGGTTTCGGGGAAAGGATAAGGATGGGGGCCGAAGAGAAAAGAGATGTCTTTTAAATACTTAGAAATCGTGCCTATAAGGGGAGCAAATATACGTAAGGCTGGAAGAGCAATAAAAGAACGTGATGGCGTAGACATTCCGGACATATTTGACTTTTTGGACTGTAAAAGGATGGGACCTAGTTGCCAGTCGAGTAGCTCGAGTAAACTCGTGTTGAGAGAGCACCAGTAAGCTATGATCATCCAAGCAGAAATCGTGAAAATATTTGTTGAAGAAACCGTCGGTGAAAAAGTGACTTGAGTCGAGCTGACAGATCGGGATCAATTATATTACAAATTCTCATTTATGTTTTGGAGAGAACCTTGAGGTGAATAGCAGAGGCACCCTACCAGATATGTCAGCAGTATACAAATCACGGATGTGCAAGATGGATTCAGAGGCGAAAAAACTTTCTGACGCGACACAGTGACACAACCTCCTATCAGTAGAGAATTAGCTATGTTTTCAATGTAGTCGTTCCACTTGAGATTTGCTAAAACAGCCAGACCGTGGGGACGCAGTGTATTGCTTTCAGGAAGACTAGAGTGATCGATGCAAATATGTGGTTGGAGAGATTGCCTATGCTGATTAAAAATAACAGCATTGTTTTGGAAGGATTAAACTTTACGAGCAATTAGTTACCCCAGTCCACCACAGATTATAGTTTATTTTCAAGATCATCAGTGAGGTTTGCTTTGTCAGTTTAGTCAGACTTCTTACTGAGGTGGGAATAAATGGTGGTGTCGTCAGCCTTGATACCTACTTTGGCTCTGATTACATCAGGGAGATTGTTGAGGAAGACCAAAAAAGCGTAGGAACTAAGATAGACTCTTGGTGTCGTTCGTATGATAGGATTTGGAAGCATGCTTTTTCATTACACGGTCTTGATGTTCTATAATACTTGCTTCGATCTAAATTTGTATGTCAGCAAGAAATGATAGAATTATTTGTTCCTCTTTCTGTAATCTATGAACATTGTTTTATGTAAATTCGTGTCCGTCGTAGAAATGATAGTCGAAGATGTGTACAGAGTTATTTCAGAAATCTTATATAATATCGATGCTACCATATGGAAATAAATGCGAGAAAATATTATAACATAAAAAGAAAAAACAGAAATGAAGTCCTACAGAAGAATGATGATAATTCAATGTAAGGAACATGTGAGCAACAACAAAGTTTTAATGAAAAAGAAAATAAAAAGAACACTTATACGTTTAATTCCACAGCCATTGATCAAGGAAGAGGGCTTCAAAAATGGTATACTAAGAGGGCAGATTGAAAGTAAAGTGGACAGAGGGAAACAACGCATAACCTAATTGGTTTGCTTTACGAAATGGAATTCGAAATAAATTTTAAGAAAAATAACAAAAAGATAAAGTCTATTAAGAACTGTAGGGTTTGATACATTCACACCCACACACACACATGCTCATTCAGCGTTCACGTGATAACCTTAGTTATCCGCGCTCCGGCATGCCAATAAAAGTTAGGAAGCGTCACGTGTTACGCTAGTTAGGATTTTGTCCCGGGCAAGAGCAGACATGTTTCCCTAACTCACACAAACACATGCGCACTAATTGCGGGTAGCAATTAGTGGCGCAAATTTTTATTTCTCACCAGCATGCACACACAACACTAAAAAACTCCAATTGGAAACAGACATTAACACTATGCACATTAACTTTCATTCAAACTGAACTTTATATAAAATAACTGTCTACCGAACATTTTACGTTTCTGTCCAGACGAAAAGGAAAGAATTTTTCTTTCCTTACTTTTATGCATGCTCTCCACCCTATGTAACCTTTGTTAATATATTGTTTTTCTGATTATTTCGCCTTTTCGTCTTCCTTTTTTCTTGCTTTATTTCATGACCCTAGCTACGCCGAGTCGACTCGTAAAACTAAATTAGTAATGGACGCTTCATCCCCTACAAGAACTACACAGAACATGAATCTGTGGAGGACTATGATCGCTAACATTCTGAAATGACAGAAACCATAAGAGAAGAATACATTTTTCCCAATATATATTTTCCTTTACAATTATTTGCTATCATATTTTTCTGTCATCTGGCACACCGTGAATTTCGTGCTGGGACGCACTGCGTGAGAAATTTGCTACACCCTTCTTCCAAGTATGAAATATCCGCCGATGAAGGAAATCATTTTTCAAGCCAACTGTTTCGCCTGGTGTATACCTCTAACCTAAGTGGAAAATAAGTAGCCGATTCCTGTACAAGTATGGGGGGATTCAGTATAGAATAAATTTGAATGAATGAAAATTAAAGTAAAATGACGATGATATATACAATATACAGTAAAAAGAGTTTATTTTTTTAACGCGTACTTCAAAAACGTATGCATCGTCAATCATACTTTTCAGGCTTATTTGAAATTGTTCTAGATATATATCCAGAAGCAGGGACACAGAAAGAAAATAATTTAAATTTGAAAAAAAAGTGAAGTACCACGAAGAAATTCTACCAATATTTAACTTCCCGAATCAATAGAAAAACGTCTCTAATAACAAATCTGTACAGAGCCATCACCATCAAATCTACCAAGAAACTGGTAACGAAATTAGTACACGATTCACGATAAGACCAGATTTCTAAATAATGGGTGCCGATCAGCGCTTCAAGACGGATTATATGTACAGAGTGTGGAAAACATAGTGGGAACACTTAGAACCATAATATTATAATTTGGAAAATTTTATTAAAATGTCAAAAGCATGTTTGTTGATTCAGTATCAGTAGTACTTCTTTTTTATTATAAAATTGTTTTTTATGTATATTATTTAAATGAGATTATTAACATCAACAACCAGAGCTATTTACGAATTTTAAATGAGCAACTTCATCCTACGGTTTAGCAATTCTTTCCGGAGAAAAATGTATTTCAGGGTGATAATACACCCATTCATACCGCTAAAATATTAGCTGAATGTCGCGAAGAATATTACAGTGAAGTAGAACATCTGATGCGGCCACCATACACCCAGCTTATAATAAAATTGCAAATTTGTGGCTCATTTTAGAAAGAGGTGTGGGGATGTGATATCCTACACCATCATCATTAAAATAATTGGAGATTCTTTAACAGAAAAATAGATAAAAATCATCAAGAAACAATTCAAAGTTTGTGCTAGTCGATCTAAGGCAGAACTCAATCTGTAATAACTGTCGAAGGTGGACCTACTCCAATTTTGAAATGCATTTTCTTGGAATTTCAAGTATGTCTGTCGCTTGTAGATACGATAACACCCTTACATACATTAACTGACACTTTAGTAGGTACCGTATAATTGAAGGAGCCGCCAATATTTACTTGAACTTCTACGGAAACCTCTACAAATAATTATACGACTTTTTAAAGATGAGATTGCATGTAAAATGCATTTGTGTGCGTGTGTGCGTGTGTGCGTGCGCATGTGTGTATTTATATGTATTTGTTTGTATGTAACATATCACTCAATAAATCCTGGGTCTAACTATTAAACGACAACTTTTAGGCAAAGTCCGACTTTATTCATCAACATAGTCACCTTCTAGGGTGATTCACGGATGTGTCTTTGGTCTCAAAAATTAACTCGGATTCCGATATCAGTTCTTCATTGGAGCCAAACCTCTATTTCCGAATCATACTTTTAAGGTTTGCAAACAGCCAGTATATACTAGGGGCCATATCTGGAGAAGTGAGTTAATGTGGAAGTGCTATTCATGTATTTTTGCCATCGTTGCAATAGACTTGTGACACGGTGCTTTGCCTTGGCGAAAGACTTATTGTTTTTTTCTTCATTTGTGATCGTTTTTAGGCAATTTCATCCACCATACACCAATAACGCTATATAATATTCGCTGATTGTTATGGCGAAACACATCTATTCCTCAGATAATGGACTCTCCCTCCTATATTAATAAGAGTTAACAGGAAGTTCTTGAGAAGTTTTTAGGAAGTTCATAAGAGTTCTTTAGACTTATATTGGAGTTCAGTAGAACTACTAGGTAGTTCATATTAGTTTGGCAGTTAGCCGAATACTAAAGAGTCAGGTTTTAGAAGACGATTACCAAGTTCTTAGGTTTTGGGTACGTTAAGTCGATTAGCAACCGACATAGCACGATTATAACCTTCAGTGCGAAAAGATTATTCAAGGTATTTGATGAATAAAATACATTCCGCATCCCAAAATACAGAGGCCATAACATTGTTTGCTGATAATCCTGTCTTTGGTCGCTTTGGATGGCTTTCACCTGCTGCTATCTTATCTGCTGACTGACGATTTGACCCCAGAGTGAAAGATGGATCTATTTTTTATCCATTGGCATATATGCATGTATATTTTTACGTTGATTTGACACAGTTGCAAACAACGCTCTGAATCTTCAACGCTTTGTTCTTTTTGATCGCCTGTGAGCAAACGCGGCACCCAGTTTGAACACAGCCTTCTCGTTGACAAATCTTCATATAGAATTGTGATTACTCTGCCTTCTGAAAGGTTCAAATCCTCTGATATATGACAAAACTTCAAAAAGAGTTTCTGGATACATTTTGCGGTGTTTTACAGGACAGCTGCCGATTTTTCCATACCTGAGCGTTCAGAATCATTTGTGTCTGTACGACCACGTCGTTGTTTCTGTCGTTGTAGAGTCCAAATAGCACTTATCAAGCCAGTGATTTGCTTGAACAGCAATTTTTGTCAGAAACAATGCTTTGTCAACACACAAAATTCAGATTTTTCCATAGTTTTAAAAATTTGCATAAGTAGCTTCACTTAAATTAATTTGTAGATTAATAGTTTGATCTTGCCCATATTTTGTCACGTGCAATTTGAAGGTTAGTTCTTCATTAAAATCATATGACTATTTTTATTAGAGGAACCATCGATATGTCAGGCCGGGGAATTTGAGTGATGTGTTATCAGGCCTGAATACTCATTTTAATCTACCGGGGTTGATTGTTTATTTCTACTTTCATGTCTATTGATGTTTAGTTCTATTTTCTATCACTACTCAATGATATGTTGCCCCATTTCTATTGAGTACAAGTGCACATAGCCGGGACCAGGGAGTAAACTCATAAATATATTCACCAAATTCACAAACGAACGTTATAATCCGCAAAGTTATTGTTCCAACCATAAAGGTAAAGATAAGAACGAGCTTAATCTTAGAAATTCAGACGGAAACAAATGAATATTCGAATCCGAATTAAGATTCTGAATAGTTTATTATTCTTTTACTATTTTATGTTGATTTCTAAGATAAAGTTTTTGTCCATCCGGATTCCTATAATTAGTATAAAACGCTCGCAATGCAAACGATATAATTAGATCAAGGTTTTTAGACTCATCTCCGTTAAGCCTTTATGTTTTCAGCTCTGAGAGCTTTTATCATTATGATATATTTCTTATCTTCCAATCCTTATCAGACGTTTTCGTTGAGATTCTATAAAAAGATACGCCTTTTTTCTTATATCCAGCTAACATCTATGCCACTTTGTTTTCTAACCCCTGTTCTGCCAACCATTTACACAAAGAAGCAAGATAGTCTATGTATAAATAAATGAAAATTTATTTATCGAATAGCGTTCATCGGTTTGTATGCATAAAATTATTAACTGTGCAAATTTTCTAAGGGAAACTAAAGAAAGGCGTTGAAAGAATTAAGAGTTCGTTCGTTTTAGCGAAATGTGATTTGTGCAAATAAAGATAAGTGCATATTTTTGATGTGTTGTATCAACAGGGTAATATTTTTTCCTCTTTTTCTGTTGTGGACAATGTGTAGGTGATTAGAAAGAAGAAGGGATAAAAGAATCAGCACCAGAGAGAAAATGAGAAGGTGCTGATGTGTGCTCCAAGGGGTTTCGGAAGCCTGTGTATGTTTTGCTACATATGTTATTTTCTGTTCTTTGATCCCTCTTTAATCTCTGTTTTTGCCCGACCGAAATATGTTAAATATGTAGCCATGTCGATAACGTGGTCATCTACAAACACAATCTCAATTTTTGGCTGGGAGTTATATTCTTGTTTTTTTTTTGTAAATTGCTCTCTTTTCATTGGCTAAAGGATATTTGACATTACTCGAAAAATTTACGTTAGTCTTTTTTCAGCACGGAGGCAATCTTTTTTCCTACTGGTCAAAAATAAGTATTTACACTCGTTTGCGAATTTGTAAAAGGTAAAGAATACATTTTTTGCTCACCAAACCGCTTACCTTCAATATTAACTGTGAATGACAAATTTTCTACGCTCTCTCTCCTCATTATACGTTAGATAATAAAATAACGAACAGTTCTTCATTGAAGAATGGTAAAATGTTTCTTCAAGCTAAGTTAATTATATTTAAGTTTTCAGCACTGATTACATTTTAGATTTAGATTGCTTTTAGTTGGTTTACATTAAAGACGATCGGATGGCAATATTTAAAGAAGTGACATGGTATGGTGCAAATGTCTAACCTTTGCTAGTTCTTCTGTTATTGCTGGTGAACCAGTATGAATACATGCGAGATTGCTCATTGGCAAATTTACGTGAATCATTTGAGTTTAAATAAGGCAGGATAGTCGATGACAAACTGATGGAATTATAAGGATCTTAATGTCATCCATCAATCTAGGAAAAGAAACGTATTGTACCGGAAATATATGCTGATGTACTCATATCACCACCATGGACAAATTTGGAATTGTCTTTAGTAACAGAGAAGCGAATTTCCTTTGGATATATCAGTAGAAGCTCATCTAGAGTGTTCGTTTTAATAGCGTCATATCGGACAAACCGGCTTACATCAAATGTTTGCCCCTTTTGTCGATTTTGATGGTTTTTCACCTGCTGTTCTTCACTTAGTTGACTGCCGATTTGACTCCGCAGTGAAGCAGTGGATCCATGTTTTATCTACTGTAATATATTTACGCAAAATTTCCTTCCTTTAGCGTTGACAGTGTTGCAAGCCACGCTCTGAATCGTCGACGCGGTGTTGATTTTGATCAAGTGTGATCGAATGAGGTACCCACTATGAAAAAAGCTTTATCATTAACAAATGTTCATGACAAATGGTAAATACACTCTCTTCGTAAATGTTCAAATCTTCTGCTATCACACGCAACTTAAATTTACGATCGTCCAAAATAAGTTTGTGGATTTTTTGGGTGGGGTGTTTTCCAGGACGACTACCAATTTTGGGCGACATGAGCGTTCAACATAATTTGTATTTGTACAACCGCATTTAAAGTTAGCATATCACCTCTTAGCCATTGTTTCTAACCGGAGCAGAGTCCAAATAACACTTATCAGGAAGCCCGAACCGTTGCCTTGGATATCTCCAAAGCATTCGACAGGGTCTGGCATGCTGGCCTCTTGTGCAAACTGCGGAGCTATGGGATAACTGGACATCTGTTTAACCTCATCCAGTCCTTCCTCTCTAACCGCACATTGAAGGTGGTATTAAATGGGCATGCCTCCCAAAACTACCAGACGAACGTGGGCGTCCCTCAAGGTTCTATCCTAGGTCCCACGCTCTTTCTGATCTACATTAATGATCTCCCCGACACCATTAGATCCCAAGTTGGCATGTATGCCGACGACACAACAATCTACTCCAGCATCGATCAGAAACCAGGTCTGGACGACAAAGTGAACCTCGCTGCCGTACTTGAAAGGGACCTCCAATCCGTAGTGACCTGGGGTAGGGAATGGTTGGTAAATTTCAATGCCTCCAAAACAAAGCTGTTATCAACTAACCACCATAGACAATCGCATCTACCTCCCATTTAGAATACTACGCTTCCTTGGCCTTACACTCTCGGCGGGCCTCAAATGGAATGACTATATTGAATCCATTGCCAAATCTGCTGCTATGAAAGTGGGCTCCCTGTGCAGGGCCCGGAAATTTTTCCCACCTGAATCTATTCTGCACATATACAAATCTACCATCCGCCCGTGTATGGATTATTGCTGCCATATCTGGTCGGGTGCCCCTGCTGCTCTCCTTGGGCTTCTTGACAAAATACAAAGGAGGATCTGTAACGTGGTTGATACTGACTTGGCAGACCGGCTGCAGTCGCACTCACACCGGCGTGATGTGGCTTCCCTGTGTCTCTTCTACAAGTACTTTCATGGCTTCTGCTCCGATGAGCTTAGATCACTGGTGCCGCCTAAGCACGAATTTACACGAGATACTAGATTAGCAACTAGGTCCCACCCTTTTACAGTTAAACAAGATGTAACCGTAAATTCTACTCCAACAGCTTCTTTTCTCGCACTTCCCGCCTGTGGAACTCCCTTCCACAAGTCTGCTTTCCCGACAGTTACAATCTCCAGGTGTTTAAATGTAGGGTCAATAGATACCTCCTATCACACTAACTCCCAACTATTCTCACAACACTCTCATCTACCCAAATCCTTACCCGCCTATCACCCACCCTCTGTCATTTCCTATATTTAATCAGCCTTTCTCCACTCTACGTAGCCCCCTGCACAGTAGTGGCAGTGACATGCCTTGCTCGGGGTGAAACGCTTATAAAAAAAAAAAAAAAAAAATTTCTTTGCTTGAACATTATGTTCCTGTCAGAAAGCAAACCTTTATTCAGATTTTTCCATTTTTTGGAAATTTGCAATAGTGACTTGAGTTAAATAACTCTAATTTGTAAACTAATGATTCCGTCCAAATTTTGCCGCTTGCCATTTGAATGTTAGTATTTCATAAATAATTTTATGGATTTTTTAATTAGTGACGCTATTTACATGTCAGGCCCGGAAATTATTGGGTGATTTGTTATCTTTATCTGGATGTGTATGATTCATCTTCACCATCTCTGTGCCGTGTCTCTTCATGGCGGAATCAAACATGCTTTTCGAAAATGCTTTGTATCATTTATGACCATTCATTCCAGAGCCTGGTCTAACATTGGTATGTATAAGCTTGTTAGCAAGGTTTTATTTTTTTAATTATTTCACCCCAAAAAAGGGCATTCCACTGCCACTATTGCGCAGGGGGTTACATAGGGGAAAGTGATGAAAAAGAGTGGTTTGTTATATGAAATATCGGATGAGGGTAGTAGACGGATGAGGATACCGAGGATGGGAGTTGGGTAGATGGGTAGAATGTTTGAGAGATTGGATGGGGGTTAGTGTGATAGATGTCTATTGAGATTACATTTAAATTCCTGGAGATTGTAGTTGTCGGGGAAGCAAGTATATGGAAGAGAATTCCACAGGCGGGAAGTGCGAGAAAAGAAGCCGTTAGAGTAGAAATTGCGGTTACTTTTTATCTATTTCACTGTAAAATAGTGCGACCTAGTTACTTATTTTGTCTTCTTCCCTATAGTATATCTCAGTTTTTCTCCACGTCTTCTTTCCGTAGTACGTCCCATGGAATGTCCCACTATCATTTTCTGATTCGAAATATAAGTTCTTTATATTTTCATAATAGTTTAAAACCTTCCAGTATGTTTTTCTTACATATACAAAGTGCGTAAAATATTTGATGATAGATTTAAACTTAAACAAAATGGCTCTTAGAAATAAATAAAGAAAAAGTTGAGAATAAGAATACGTTTGATAATGTTGAGGTCAAGAATATGCTTAGTAATTTTATATTATATTCTACAATGTCTCATTCAGTCTCTATAACGGATTCTTTGCGATGTCTGAATTGCCAACATGCTAGGACTAAGTAATCTTTGTTCATATTGGACATTGTTCTGACTATGAAGGCTTTTAGATCTTCGTTAGTATTATGAGAGTACACAGAAAACTATTTTTCATCTACGCTCGATATTCAGTAATTCAATGGATTGAGGTTGGACGATCTAGGAGAACAAATGGTCGATGTTATGTGATTATAAAAAATCTGCCCTCCATTTTCGAGACTTGTGTTATGTTGCTGAGTCTTGAAACAGAAGTTCTTCAACTACGTACATTAATGATCCATAGCTTAACTACTGATCTCAGGACATCTATGTAGGCAGTATAGTGTACTCTAAACCTTGTGGAAAATAAGTGAGGAGGTATCACATGGCCTTCGTTGCTAACAATAAACATAACTATGACAGAATTTTTTCATGAAGTACTCTTGGAACCCGCGGAATTGTCTGCACATAATCATCTGACATTTCTTCTGTTCACTTTCTGACGTGGGAAAACTTACTCGACTGAGAAATTTCTATACGAAAGTTCTGGCTATTTTAAAAATCGTGCTCTTTCTAAATTGCCTATGTTCAGTCTCGATAAACACTGTAACTGCGTGTCTTTTCATTTCTTTTGTAAGCATAGGGCCTTCCATTGATAATTCTGAAATATACAAAAATATAAAATCAAATAATATGTTTCTATATTAAAAATATCATATGTCCTCAAATATCTAACGCAACCTGTATATTCTATGGTTTTCACATTATTTTGCTGTTGTCTCAAATCTCTTCTTCCTGTATGAGATTACTCCTGGTGCATTCACTCCTTAGTGAAGATGAATTTCAAAGAAATCATGTATTTCTTAATGAAAATGCTTTTTCACAGGAGCTGATAAAACGAACAAGTTTTATAAGCATAAATTCCAAAATTATAAACGAGAGTTTTTTTTCTTGACAGGAAATAAACGTCTAAAATTTAACCCTCCTAGAAATTATTAATATGAAGAATATTTCTTTAATATTTTTTTTTATTTTTAGTGTTTGTTTCAGTTGTTATCTCTAATTTTCTGTCTTAAACAATTAATAAAAATCGTCCAAGATAAATGAATAAAAAATAATAATAATGAAAAAGAAAAAAAGAGAAATACAGACATTGCCACGAACTTTTCTTTCACGGAGACCGCCGTAAAAGGGCCTTTAAAAGTTTGACCACGAAAGACGCATTAAAAAAATGCAAGATTTGGATTATAAATTCTTCAAGCATTAATCTATGAATTAATTTTTGAACATCCATTAATTCTTAATACTATAAAAAGATATTATTATATATAATTTACGTACAATTCATGTATATTTTTTTTTTATTTTCTTTAAGAATGAAATCAATAACAACGGGTTTAAATTAACAAAATCTGATTAGATAAATATATTGTATTAAAAGTAACATTTAGAGATTCACTACGGATTAAAAGGTTGGTATTCATCACACACATTTAAAATACGAGAGTAAACGTAGTAACCTAAGCGCGGAAAATGGAAAGAATAAAAGAATCAAGAAAAACGTCTGTGGATGATAGAAGTTATGATAGTATTATGAGGAGTGAAGAATTATTCAAGATCATGGGCGACAGTGAAGAATAGAAAGAACTAATCAAGGATGTTGAAAAAGAAGTAAAATTAATTTTGACCAGAAAGAACATCAGTCAATATGAAGATAATTTTTCATATCATAATCATTAAGCTTGATATTCGTTCGAAACGAATAAAATAAGACAAACATATAAATAGGCATTTAAATGCACATTAATTTAGTTAAAAATATAACCTGCAAATTATAAATATTTCATTGTTTTCAGTAACTTAATAAGCGACGAACGACTGTTCAAACACACACACACACACACACACACACACACACATATATATATATATATATATATATATATATATATATATATATTGATTACTTGGGCAACAATCTCTCTTATATACAGTACTATGCAAAATTATTAGATGGAGTGTATGGGAGAGTAGCGGTTAGGAACCATTTTTGCGTGAAGTAAACGTAAGAAAGCGCTTAGAATTTGCAAAACAACACAAAGACTGGACGGCAGATCAGTGGACGAACGTTCTCTAGACAGACGTGTCAAAATTTAAACTTTTTGGCTCTAAAAGTGAAACAGTATGTTCGGCGGAGATCAAATTAAAGGTACCTTGCAAAATGAATTGTGCCAACAATGAAGCATGGAGGTAGAAATATTCTTGTTCAGAGATGCTTTAGTGGCCAAGGAGTTAAAGACCTGAAGGAAATTGATGGAAAGATGAATAAAAAAAATTATCATCAGATTCTTATCCGCCATGGTGTCCTATGTGGGATACGTTTAACAGAAGAAGTATTTATTTATCAACATGACAATGGCCCTAAACATACTTCAAATTTTTGTAAGAATTATTTAACTAAAAAAGAAGAGGAAAGAAGACTTCGGAATTTGAATTTGAATTGAAAGCCCTGATCTGAATCATATTGAACATCTATGGGATATTTTGGATAAAAGAATTGATAAATCTAATGTTACTTTGCAAGACACACTTTGTGAACAAATACAAGCTGCCTGGCAGGAGATGCCATTAGATACATTGAAGAAACCTGTGATGTCAATGCCTGACAGAATGAAGACTGTGATTAATGCAAAAGGCTATTATACTCAATATTTCATTTATTTTGTAACAAGTATTTTTTTTTTGTTAAAACCTTTGTCTAGTATAAAAGAAGATAAACAGATTTAATGAGCTTTATACAAAACTATTGGACCAGTAAATAATTTCAGATATTAAAGTCATAATATGGAAATTACGAAGTAATAATTGTTCAATAGGATTGATAACAGTGTCAGGTAACACAGAAAAGACACTTTATTGCAATATTATTTTTTTATTTTACACTAATAGCTTTGCTAAAGATTTTGCTTAAACAAAGAATAATGTTTGAAATTTGAGGCGAAGATAATTCAACAGAAGTTCTCCATGTGGTTGAGTATTTTTAGAAACAGTTATCAAAATACACAATAAAAGTATGTTTTAATAATAGGGTGTCTTTAAAGTGCAAAAGATTACCGGAATATAATAAAAGTTCAAAAAAGAGAGAGGAAATAAAGATTGTGAGTTTTGTCTTCAAGCAATTCAAATCTAACAGATAGACAAGTGAAGAGTGACAGCAGTCTTGAGAGTCTGAATTCCGTTGATATATTACTCAGATTATTAAGAAACGCCGACTTGAACAGCAGAGAAAATTCTTCTTCTTCTTCTTCTTCTTCTTCTTCTTCTTCTTCTTCTTCTTCTTCTATCTGCCCTGTCTTTTCAGGATGTGGGCGACCGTGGTCCTCCACGTCTCTCTATCTCTGGTGGCTCTTAGTATACTTTCTCCTGTTACACCTCGCAAATCCCGTTCCGTCATCCACCTGATCAGGCCCTTCAGATATGTTATCCGCTACCTTCCTCTGTCTCATTTACCTTCTATCCGGTCTGTCAGTATCTTGTTCTCCAAGCTCTCCTTCCTCATTTCATGTCCCAGAAACTTCAGTTAACTCTTGCTGATGCTCAGTAATTATTTTCTTTTGGTTGCCATTTTTCCAACACCTCATCATTGCTCGCATCCTAGGTCCATGATATCCGCAGCATCCTTCTGTAGAACCACACTTCCGCTGCTTCAATTTTTTTCTTTGTCTTCGATGATATTGTCCAGCATTCACTGCCGTGTTGAAGAACTGACATCACCTCGCAAAATCATTCTAAAATTTGGAATAAAAAAATCAAGTTATCAAAGATCATCTAAAATTGGATGGTGGTCAGTTTTCAAAACTAATTTTTGCTGATGAAATCCAAATATATTTGCATTGTAATGCAAGAGAATATGTACGGAGAGTAGCGGGGAAAGAAAAGATGCGCCACATTTAATGAAAGTTTGATAGTTCATACGTACTCTAGTGGAGTTGCGACAAAATCGATTGTGGAAGAAAATTGGTAAACGTTGATGGAAGCCTAAAAAGTGAACACTATAATAGTTTACTACAATCTAATCTCCTGCCGACATACCAAGTTTGAGTATTTTATCAACATGACGTTTTTACTTGCCACCCATCACGTGCGGCAGACAAGTTTCTTGTGGATGAGGATGTACAATTTTGGGAAGAGTGACTAGCACAAAGTTTTAGTCTTAATTCAATTTAACCATTTTGGTGGGACATGAACTCTGTTGCCAAGAAAAACGTGAAGAATTCAGTATGAGAAATTATGGACGTCATACTATTCAATATATCAAATTGAGGAAATTATTCGAGTCAAAGTCAACACTAATAACTAACTACAAATTTTGACTGGTCCTAGGCATGACAGTAAACTGCATCATTAAAATCTGACTAAATCAACCTTCTCACTATAACCAAACATTAAAAAAGATACCTTAAAATACCAGCTTTTTGGCATCAAATAACGCACAGAGGTTGATATGCTGTTAAAGAAAACTCGAAACTCGAAACAAATTTTGGCATTTTGTAATTTCGGTGATAATAAAGATCACATTTTACAAAACGTTTATTTGAATAGAAAGCTGCCAGTTGTAATCATCGCTGGTGTCCTGGTATTTTTGTTGGAGCTTTTCCTTTTTAGCATCACTATACTTAAGATACGCTATTGCCCATAGAGCCTTAAAGAAAAATGCAGTAACCTAACTCTGGCGCTCAAAGATTATAAAATGTGTCGAGAATTAAGCAATACATTCAGTATAAAGAACACATGCAGCTAATAATAAAATATGCATGTTTGGCCCTGACGATTGGTAACATCTCCAACTTAAACAATTGTGACATTTGATTTGTTAATAATAATAATAATAACCTATAAGTCTGATGAAATAAACATCAAAAGAGGTATATTTCATGGTGATTCTTTATCTCCCTTACTATTCTGCATATCATTAATAGCACTAACCAGTCAACTTAATAAGACAGAATGTGGTTATAAAATAGGCCAAAAGAAAATAAGCCATCTATTTTACATGGATGACTTAAAGTTATATGCTAAGAATGATAATGAGCTGGAAGGTCTTCTGCAAACTGTAAAATGCTTCAGCGAAGACATTGGAATGAAATTTAATTTGAATAAATGTGCTAAAGCTACAGTTTTACGTGGATCAATACAAGAAACATCCTCAATTAGCCTAGACCCTGCTGTAACAATAAAAGAATTGAAACCAGAAGAAGCTTATAAATACCTAGGTGTAAATGAGAGCGAAAACATTCACCATAAAAAAATGAAAGAAATAGTGCGTAAAGAGTACTATAGAAGGCTGCGAATGATATTAAAAACTGAATTAAATTCACAGAATAGAGTTATGGCCATTAATAGCCTTGCAATCCCAGTTGTCCAATATAGCTTCAACATCTTAAACTGGACTCTAAACGACATCAGGCGAATGGATGCTAAAACAAGAAAGCTTCTTTCTAAGCATAGGATGCATCACCCAAAGGCTGATGTAGACCGTCTATACATACCCCATAAAGAAGGTGGAAGGGGTCTTATTCAGCTGGAATTGTCATACAAGACAACAACTATTGGCTTACTAACATACATAGAAACAACAAAGGATTGGATGATACAATTAGTAAGGCAACATGAAGAAAGAAAGAAAAAATATTCAATAATAAAAGAAGGCAGTAAATACAAACAAGAATTACAGTTAGTAGATTCTGTAGAAAAGCAAAACAGTAGCCAAGAACCAACTATTGCGGCAAAAAATATGAAAATGAAAGCCAAAGATAAAGCTCTTGAAAAGATGAAACAGCGCTGGCAAGACAAACCTCTGCATGGCCAATATCCAGTACGTGCCAATAAATCCAATGTTGACAAAGTTAATACTCATCGATGGTTACGTGCATCTGGATTAAAGTCTGAAACTGAAGGATTTATACTTGCAGCACAAGGCCAAAGTCTTTTCACGAGAAAATTTCAGGCAAATATTATGCATAATAATATGGATCCAAAATGCAGGTTTTGTGATAAACACCAAGAAACAATAGACCACCTAATCTCAGGCTGTTCTGTGCTTGCCCCAAACGAATATAAAAATCGCCACGATAGAGTTGGGCAATATTTACATTGGGCAATGTGCAAACATTATGGAAAAGCTGTAAACAAACACTGGTATGAACATCATCCAGCACCGGTTACAGAAATAGAAGATGTAACCATTCTATGGGATTACACCATCTACACAGACAGAAAAATTGAAGCAAACAGGCCAGACATTATTGTTAAAAACCAGAAGGAGAAAACTTGTCTATTAATTGATATGGCTTGTCCAGCGGATTGTAACATAGCAATCAAGGAATTTGAAAAACTGTCAAAATATAAAGACCTGGAAATTGAAATAGAAAAAATGTGGAAATTGAAAACAAGAGTTGTGCCAGTGATAGTAGGTGCACTTGGAATGATAAAAAATGGAACAAAACAACACATTGAAAGAATCCCTGGAAACCCCAGCTTAAGAGATATACAAAAAATTGTATTATTAAGTACAGCCCACACACTAAGGAAAACGTTATCTGTGTAATGCTGGGGATGATAGGGAGGATAGAAAAACATGAAATGGAGTCATAACAACACGCCACTACCTGCCTTAGGTCTCCCCGCAGACTTGGTTGGTAGTGAGACCAATGCAGAAATCTAAATATGATGAAAAATGACATAATAATAATTATAATAATAATAATAATATAATTATAATAATTAATAATAATATAATTATAATTATAATAATTATAATAATATAATTATAATATAATTATAATAATAATAATAATAATAATTATAATAATAATAATAATAATTATATGATATTAAAAAGAATTAAATTCACAGAATAGAGTTATGGCCATTAATAGCCTTGCAATCCCAGTTGTCCAATATAACTTCAACATCTTAAACTGGACTCTAAACGACATCAGGCGAATGGATGCTAAAACAAGAAAGCTTCTCTCTAAGCATAAGATGCATCATCCAAAGGCTGATGTAGACCGTCTATACATACCCCGTAAAGAAGGTGGAAGGGGTCTTATTCAGCTGGAATTGTCATACAAGACAACAACTATTGGCTTACTAACATACATAGAAACAACAAAGGATTGGATGATACAATTAGTAAGGCAACATGAAGAAAGAAAGAAAAAATATTCAATAATAAAAGAAGGCAGTAAATTCAAACAAGATTTACAGTTAGTAGATTCTGTAGAAAAGCAAAACAGTAGCCTAGAACCAACTATTGCGGCAAAAAATATGAAAATGAAAGCCAAAGATAAAGCTCTTGAAAAGATGAAACAGAGCTGGCAGGACAAACCTCTGCATGGCCAATATCCAGTACGTGCCAATAAATCCAATGTTGACAAAGTTAATACTCATCGATGGTTACGTGCATCTGGATTAAAGTCTGAAACTGAAGGATTTATACTTGCAGCACAAGACCAAAGTCTTTTCACGAGAAACTTTCAGGCAAATATTATGCATAATAATATGGATCCAAAATGCAGGTTTTGTGATAAACACCAAGAAACAATAGACCACCTAATCTCAGGCTGTTCTGTGCATGCCCCAAACGAATATAAAAATTGCCACGATAGAGTTGGGCAATATTTACATTGGGCAATGTGCAAACATTATGGAAAAACTGTAAACAAACACTGGTATGAACATCATCCAGCACCGGTTACAGAAATAGAAGACGTAACCATTCTATGGGATTACACCATCTACACAGACAGAAAAATTGAAGCAAACAGGCCAGACATTATTGTTAAAAACCAGAAGGAGAAAACTTGTCTATTAATTGATATGGCTTGTCCAGCGGATTGTAACATAGCAATCAAGGAATTTGAAAAACTGTCAAAATATAAAGACCTGGAAATTGAAATAGAAAAAATGTGGAAATTGAAAACAAGAGTTGTGCCAGTGATAGTAGGTGCACTTGGAATGATAAAAAATGGAACAAAACAACACATTGAAAGAATCCCTGGAAACCCCAGCTTAAGAGATATACAAAAAATTGTCTTATTAATTACAGCCCACACACTAAGGAAAACTTTATCTATGTAATGCTGGAGATGATAGGGAAGATAGAAAACATGAAATGGAGCCATAACAACACGCCACTACCTGCCTTAGGTCTCTCCGCAGACTTGGTTGGTAGTGAGACCAAAGCAGAAATCGAAATATGATGAAAAAATGACATAATAATAATTATTATTATTATTATTATTATTATTGTCAAAAATTGAAAATAAAACTTGCCTCCTCATTGATATGGCTTGTCCAGCAGAGCGTAACCAGTGTAAACAAAGAGATTTGAAAACTACCAAAATATTAATACCTTAAAAGTGAAAAAAAAATGTGGAAATTGAAAACAAGAATAGTACCAATGATAGTAGGTGCACTTGGAATGATAAAAAAAGAAAAAAAAATTACACTGAAAGAATCCCTCGAAATCCCTGCTGTGTGGGGCCTTGCTTTGACTTGATGCAAGACGAATCCTTGTAACATGATCATGGACAATTTTGTGTGCTGTCCCAACAGATAGTCATCCACTGTCACCCTGAATGAGGTCATTGCAATATCTTCCACTGTTAGATTGAATGAGGTCAATGATTCTATCACTTCAGGAGACCTCACTTCTGTAGGCCTCCCAGGCCTGTCTTCATTCTCAAAAGTGCTCCGTTCTTTAAACAATTTAGCCCACTTTTATACATGTTTTGACTCAAACATGTCGTACCATACATAGTTGAGATTCTCCTATGAATTTCTTAATAACTGATATCTGTTCAATCCTGGAGCATGCTTCTCGGTCGGTCATCTTTGTTAATCTCCAAAACTCTCAAAGTTGCTTTCAGTCTGCAAAACAAATAAATAAATAAAATAAATTTCTTTGAAAAAAAGTAAACGAAAAATTAAAAGAAGTAACATGCTTTCTGTATTAGAATCCTTATACCGAAAAATTCACCTTATTTATTGTAACATGGCAGTCCCTGTAGATTGTAAGATACTGTTGAAGATTTTCAAAATACTATCAAATTACAAGAATCTTGAAATCGAAGTCTCAAGAATGTGACACAAGAGTGCATCAATTCTAGTTTCAGTTACAGCCCTCTTGATGATTGGAAATTATTCTGATGGAAAAGATTCCTGAAAGCCCAAACCTTAAAGAAAAAATACAAAAATCATACAGCTCACACCGTACGAAGAATTCTGTGTAAAATATCTACGATCTTAGGTTTTGTTTTTAAATGCTCAACGGAAAATATCCTGATGCAGAATCTATCCTTTGGTCTTCGGTTGGGACCCGAAAATAATTAGTATACAACATTCTTCTTAAACTACAATTGAAAAATATAATTTTAAGCATATCAATAATTTTCTTTTTTTTATTTTAATCAACAAAATTTGGAGATTAGATGGGCCTGTGGTTGTAGACAAAAATATTTAAGCTCTATTGGAAGGTTGGAAGAACGGAACCTGCGTTTGAAACATGCTAATTTTTTACAAAAGTGTGAAACATTTATAATCACTAAATGGATATTGAACATGATGATGGTATAAAACAAGGTTGTCTTAATATATTTATCAGATTAATTATGAGGGCCTACATATAAGGCATTCATTAAAACAGCTCAAATTAGCAGTAAATAAAACAGTATCAACAATGATGTTTTTATTTCACTATTTTATTTGTGTCTTGACCATTATGACTTAAATTGAATGTTATGTAAGTCGAAGGTTTGTGATTTCAATATAACGGCGCAACATACCACGTAGTCTACAATGTGTTTATTTAATGAGAAGTTTTCAGCTTTCACAATCTCTCGAAACAATTATGTCAATTGACAAACACGATCGTGCAATTTGCCGATTTTAGATTTATTCTTATGGGATCATCTTAAAAATAAGATTTATGCCAACAAGCCAACAGCAATTCAACTGCTGATGAATGAAAGAATAAGGCATATTGATGATATCGAGGAGCAAGTATACAACGACATCATCAAAATCTTGAGCATAGGGTGGAGGTGTGCCGCCGAAACCTTGGCGGACTTTAAGACGATGTTATTGTACACACATAATTACCATGAGCCAAATAAAATCATCCAATAGTTAAAATAGATAACATTTAACAAAAAACTTTGTTTTATTTACTGCTAAATTCGATCCGTCTTAATAAAGCACTCTATAAATTTGAAAAAGCTATAAAGTTCAACCTCCTTAATTATAATCGTCATCTTTGAATCACTTAGAATGACGTAAAAAATTATCAATTAAAATCCAATAGTGGCTATCTCTATCATTATCGTAGGTACCCCCATTACATCACAGAAAATTCAGCATAGTATGAATTAAAAGGGTTCAAAACTTAATAAATCGAACTTTTTCTATCAAAATGTTTATAATATTATTAAGAGGAAAAATCAAAGTAATTTTTATTTTTTTTATAATATATTTTAATCTGTTTTAACCTGTTCGAAATTTCGGCAAAATGTTCTGTTTTGATTTGAGTTAGTGTCGCAGAAAATCTGACGAATGTTTACAATCGATGACGTAATTTTACGTAACTCACTTTTTCGATGACAAACACATTAATTTCGAAATTCTCCCAAAAATCAAATAATTGTCCGATTTTAATAAACTTTCAGTACTTATTCACAAATGAATGAAATTATTTCTGAAATTTTTATTTTTTAAAATATTGAAGAAACCTTTTTTAACTCTGTTACTCACCTCCATGTAATTTCATGAAATTTTAATAAATTTTAATTTCTCTACATTAGTTTTCATTAGTTATGCGCAGAACTTATCGGGGAATATATATCAGTTTTTTCTTTTATTTAAAATTATTCGGCACTATCATAAAATCTGCTCCGAAGTGTAAAATAAAAAAATGCAAATAAATTCTGATATAATTTAATTTGATATGCTTTTAATTGCCAGAATAAATAATAAAAATTAAGGACATTATAGTCTAAAGAAAAACTGTTTTGATTACTAATAAAATTTTAAAAGAATTGTTTTCCTTTTTATTATTATTATAATAATTCATGAAGTTTTCCAAGTTTTTAAAAAATCTTTTAAAGAACTGTTGTCTTACTTTTTGTTAAGAATCGATGATTATATTGCCTATCAAAAATGCAAAATTTAATAAACATTTAAAATAATTAAAAAATTATTTTTTCTGTAAATAAATATGTTCATTTAAGTACGATGTTCCATAGGGGTCATAACAAGTTTTCATAGGGGTCATAATGATTTTAGAAGTTTACAAGTGTTTTGGATTATTCCCCTTACATGGAAAACGACAGAAACCGCACTTTGTTTCTGATTCAAGTCTCTTCAAGACGTTTATATAATTCAACAGCCTGTTTTGCAAGTCATTCCATAAACATTTAAAGCAACTTTTACATTTTAATTCCTAATTTTCTAATTTTGTTAAAAAAAAAATAATAATTGTGAAATTCACAATTTGTAGAGGTACCAAAAATAATATGAAAAATAGATATTAAAAATAAAAATTAGTACATACCATACCATGTCATACATTATTGAGTTACCTCTGTCGTTATTTTCATTCTGTTCTTATACTGTATTTTTTAAATAGAATTTTTCATAAAAAATCTTCAAACGTAAGCCTACAAAGCTAATCTAACTAAAATGTCATCAAATATTGGATAATTGCTGTAAACTGTGTTAAAGTTTTAATTTTAACATAGTTAAAATTTTAAAAAAGCATTTTATGAATATGATTTATACCAAATTCATCTTCCATACTTTTGGCCGGATACTAAATCATCAGTTGTCGGCTGCTCCTAGGATGCTGATAGGGTGTTGACAGCAGTGATAACAAGACTACCGTAATTGAGGAATGTATTTTGAAACGCTTTTCAAGCAGTAAGCAAATAATTCTTGTTTCCAGTCAAACTAAAGTAAGTTTAAATTTGGTAATTTGAAGAAAATAATGTGTCAGCGAATTTTATTTTTGTAAGATTTTTTAAAACCGAGAATTGGCTTCTGTTTACAATCGATGAAAAATATCGGAAAATTTGAAATTTTTAATTTTTTTTTTTAATTTAGAAAAGTTTTGATTCCGATCAATATAATTTAAGTTTAGAATACACTAGGGTATTTTGCTTACTAAACGTAGTAAATTTAATCCCTTGGCTTTTAATGTAAGCTAATTTTAAAGCTTAAAGAAAATTTTAATGTAAATTTAGGTATAGAAAAATGAGTAGAGGTACCTAAATTACTGTGTCAATATGAATGTGTACAGCATCGTTTAACTTATCATGCAATTGATTTTCGGTTGTAGATATATAATGATGTGCTTAAGCAATCAGGAACACACATCCTACCCTATATCACATCAAATGAGGAAATGTTTATAATGTTTTAGCACGACTTCGTATAACCTGAATTTGAAAAAATAATTAAACATTTTTAAACATCATTATCGTGCCAATTGGTGCATTTATAATAGTTATTATAGGATGCTAAGTTATTGTGAATACATAGTAGAATAAATACTTTGACTATTTCATTATTGTAAGACAGTGCAAAATTGTTGACCACGCAAAGTTTTCTTCGTATTTTTATATTCAGTAGACGTGCAAAAACAAAAACTGGATACTTTCTGACTTGCTTTCGTATTGAAATACAATTTGAATAGAAACAAGTTTTTAATGCGTAAAGGATAGCACGTTGTGTTACACAGATGAAATTCATGACTCTAAATGCGTGATTGTTCTTAATGGTAGGCTATTCCTTTATCTTTCTATTTAAAAGCTCTGTAATTACTTCATTTAAGTTAAAATGGGCTTAAACAGTGATTTCCTAAGCGTAGATTAGATGTGACACAAGGCTGCAAGTATGCAGAACTCAATGACGATCGCGCTCGTGAGACAATCACCGTTGTTTTTGCCAACCATTATATTACAAGATCTGTTTAAACTTTCCGCTATAGAATCAATGACCACTTGTCAATAATTGAAGTGAGCCTTCAAAATTGTCTATATATGTTTCGGTCTAACCTACTAATCAGTACAACTACAATCTTTAGCTCAGATAGTTTGTTTGATTCTACCCCAATCAAGCTTACCTGGTTTGCCGGATGATTTAATATTGTTCAGCAAGAAACAATCAGCTTTTCTCATGTCATATTGGAGAAGTGTAAACTTTCGACAGTAAATTTTCTTAGACTCGCGAAACAAGTTGAATTAATTTTATTTCAGTAGCATTTTACTCTCCTTAAATATAAAAACTTAATATACAGAAAATTGCAAATACTTTCTTCTACATCGAGTTACTGCAATGATAAAGAAAAATTAGTAAAATTTGACAAGTATTTTTTCAAGTGTATGCAGATATGACTGTTGACATAATAAAATCAAAAACATCATTTTTATATTTGCATACACCAAACTTACGTTCATATATACAAAAGCATGCAATACGTGCCTACTTTCATGTAGAAACATCCAAAACCTTGTAAATTAGAGAAAGTCAGAAGCATTTCATCGATTAAACTATTCGTCTTGAGAAGGAATTAAGAAATATGGCACTGATAAGTTTATCCGTCGGTTCAATATCATGTTTGCGAATAAAAATCTGAGTTACGTACATTAAAAGTTTGATAGTGGCAGGATCGGACAGATATGATTGCCAGATATTCCTTCAGAATCCCTAGCATACTTCTTTTAGCAATTCAGACTCATCTGATTAACCTGTTTGAAAAACCCGCCCTTTTTTGAGTTCACAGAGTCGCATATTCATACATCAGTACAACCTAACAATTCTGAGATCAATAGTAGACATATATGTAGCTTTTACATTCATTTATTATAGCACCTCCACAAATCAAGATGATATTTACCTGGTAGTTTATCGATGTTTTGGCAAAGCTCAAAAACTCAATTCGAGAGGAAAACTAATCTTTTATCATTTCATCATCACTGATCAAACCAGACGTATATACAGTCATGCTGAAAGGTTGCTATCTTAATGAGAATCCTTTATTCAGACTTTGACTGGGACTCTTCACTTAAGTTTGAAACTCGTATATACAATTCATTGCTAATAATACTGGGAAAAAAGACGTCTGTTTGACCGCTCATGAAATTTCTTAATACCTCCTGTCATAATTTGAGTTTCTAAAGAGATCACATTTAGACCCAAAGTGAATTATAGCTTTCGTACTAGGGTTAGACCTGCTCAATCCCCAGTTTACGGGATTGGAAACATTTTTACAATGCCTTTTGTAGGAAAACATGTTTTGTCTGGTAGCATCCTCTCTAAGGACGCATCTTCACAAGACACAACGTAACAAGGCTTTATATTTATTTTCATATCAAATGTTTGGACGGGAATCATTTTTTATTTCGAGGAGTTTAAACATTTACGGACAAAAGCCAATGTCCAGAGAGTTAAATGAACTTTATTTCCTAGGTATTCTAAATGAAAAGAATAATGTTATACTCACAGAAATTTTGCCCACACACCGTTTCTTCGTGCACTAATCTTTCGCAGGCTTGCTTACAAGAACGTTTAAATTTTATATTTCAAAGTGTTAACCTCCGTATCCTCATAATACTAAATACCTAATTCATAATCTTACATTTTATCTCGCATATCTCAACCTGCAAATCACTACTTTTAGTGGCTCCTACTCAGTGAAATGTATGGACATCATTTAAAAATTTATCAATGATCACTTAGGCTGAACAAATTAAACAACCCATGCCTCGTGAACCACCATCAACATGTCTGGTGCATTTTTCATATCCGTGGGCCCTAAAATGATAGGGTTACAACCCCACCCGAACTCTAACTCTGCAAACATATGTAAGCCGATTTTACCAAAGTCACGCTGTTAACAAGAACACCCTAGATGGGTTTTTATTGCTACATTACAAGGAAATTCGCTTGTCTGTTACTAACGACAATTCCAAATGTGTCCATGGTGGGGATATGGCAAGAACAGAAGGCATTTCCAGTACAAGATATGTCTTTTCCAAGATTGATGGATGTGATTCTCTTTGATATCCATTATCCTACCTAATTTGAACTCAGATGATCCACGTAACTTTGCCAATGTGCAGTCTCACATGTATTCATTCGGGCTCACCGGCAATAAGAGAACGACTAAGATAGGTTGGATATTTGCACCATGTCATGGTACGGTGATGTCACCTTCAATTATTTTTAAATATTGCCATCCGATCGCTACAGTGTAAGCCCACTAAAAGCAATCTCAATCTAAAATACAGGAAATTTAATCAATGCTGAAAGTGCAAATGTTATTAACTAAGCTTGATGAGAACATTTTACCTTCTTCAGTGAAGGATTGTTCGTCAATTTATAACATAGCGAATAATAAGAGAGGTAGAAGATTTGGCAGTCGCAGTTAATATTGAAGGTAAAGTGCGTGGTGACTACGAAAAAATAACTTCATTTTTAACTGTAAATTCGCCAGCAATGTGAATATTTATTATTGACCGATTGGAAAAAAATTGTGTCCGTGCTGAGAAAAAAGACTAAGGCAATTTTTTTAAACAAATGTGAAATATTTATTAACCAATAAAAAAGAGAGCAATTTACAGAAAACAAAAATTTGGAGTTTCAATGACCCGTGTCATATGTCTTCCCACCCAAAAATGAGTTTGCGTTTAGTGCTGACCACGTTATCGACATGGCGACAGATTACACATTATTCTAGCGGTCAACCACAGAGGGAGAAGAATGAGCAGAAAACAGAAAAGAACAAAATGTATCACTGTCGCCCCTCCCCCTCGGTATCCCACATTCGCAGCTTCTTATATTCTCTCTCGTGCTGCCTTTTTTTATCTCTCCTTCTTCCTCTTCACCAACACATGGTTCACAACGGAAAGAGAAGAACAAGGCATTAATAATACTCTGTGGATACATCACATCAGAAATATGGACTTATCTTTATTTGCACAAATCACATTTCGCTAAAACAAACGAAATCTTAATTCTTTAAATTCATTACTACACTTAGAACATTTTCACTGTTAATAATTTATACTTACAAAGCGATGAATGCAGTTTGATAAATACATTGTCATTTATCTATACAAACGAGACAGTTTTGTTTTTACAATCTTCTGATTATCATAAATTGTGAGGAGTTAGTATATGTTTTGCACAAGGCCAATTTAATAAACATGATCCAGCTCTCTAATTTAGAGCAATAGAAAAAGGCAACACATAGCTTATCTTACCACTTTGTGTTAAAAATTGGCATAACTGGGATTAGAAGTGATAGCAACGGAGATGTTGCTTGGATATCAGGAAAAAGGTGTACATTTTTTTAAATCTCTGACAAGAGGTATGATAAGGGTTTGAAGATAAGAAAGGTATCATAATGATAAAGGCTTTTAGAGCTGAAACTTTAAAAACAGCATTTGTTTAATACACGCACACAGCTTATCAGAGACGAGTCCAAAACTCGTCAGGATCTAATTATATCATTTGCATTCCGAACGATTTATTCTAGTTATAGTAATCCGGATCGACAAATAACTTTATTCTAAATATCAACATAAACTAGCAAGAGAATATAAACTATTCGGAATCTTAATTATGATTAGATTATTTATTTGTTTCCGTCTGAATTTCTGTGGTTAGACTCATTCTTATGTTTACATTTATGGTTGGAACAATACATTTTATAATGTTTGTTTGTGGATTTGGTAAATATATTTATGATATCAGTCCCTGGGATCGGCTTTTGTACTCAATAAAAAGAGTACAAGAAATAACTGAGTAGCGATCTAGACGACACATCTGTAGAGATGAACAGTGGAAATAAACAAATTACTCCGGTAAATTAAAAAGAGTGCTTCAGCCTGATAGCACATCACTCAGTAAATACCGAGCTTGACAACGAGATGGCGCAACTAATGAAAATATTCATAACATTTTTATGCAGTACACATGGCAAGTGGTACGTGACAAATTATGGGCCCAATCGGATTTTTACTTTATAAATTACAATTATGTAAGTTAAGATACTTTTTTAAATTTTCAAAACAATAAAAGAATCTGAAGTTCGTGTGTTGAAGAAGCATTGTGGCTTCATAAGTGTTATCCGAACTTTGCTCAGTTAGAAATAACGGTTATATGATGGTATGTTGATTTTAAACGTTATCATAATGGTGCAAATTATGTTCAATACTCAGGTCACCGAAAATCGGCTGTTGTCCTTGAAAACACTAAAAAAATCACAAACTCTTTTTGGTGGATCGTAAATTGAGTTTGCGTTCGATACCATTGGGGTTGAACATACCAAAAGGCAATAGTTCACACCTTTATACATGAATATTTGTCAATGAGAAAGCTGTGTTCAAAGTAGGTGCTGCGTTTTCCCACAGTCGATGAAAAACAACGAGTCGATGATCCAAAACGTTTTTTGCAACTGTTCCAATGCAAGCAGAAGCTTCTGCATAAATATGTGACACTCCGGAGTGAAATCGGCAGTCAGCTGAGTTGAGAGCAGCAAGTTGAAACCTCCCAAAGAAAACAAAGATGCAAACACCAGCAAGCAAGATTTTGCGCAAGCTATTTTGTTCATAGATTACCTTAGGAAAGAAAGATCTATCAAAAGCGAATATTATATATAACTATTTGTGCGTTTGAAGGAAGAAATTACCAAAACAATGGACACAAATGAAGAAGAAACAAGGGATCTTTCATCAATAGAACACAACGTGTCACAAGTCGATACGCTCGATGGCAAAGCTATATGAAATGCACTCCGGACCCCAGCGACTACTGGCTGTTTGCAGACCTCAAAAGAATCATGTAAGGAAAATGATTTGGCTCTAATGAAGAAGTAATATCGGAAGTCAGGCGTACTTTTAGGCTAAAGACAAATCGTTATTCAAAAAAGCATCGAATTGTTGGAGATGGTTTGGAATCAGGGTATCAATCCAGAAAGGGACTATGTTGATAAACATAATCGATTTTTTTTCGAAAAGTTGTTGTTCCATTAGTTAGGCCCGAGATTGTTTGAGTGATGTGTTAGTACATCCCTGTAATTGAGTTTTAATAGTAAATTTCGTAGACCTACGAATAAAATTGGTAAAAACGACCTCTAATTACTTGTTAACCGGGGTTAACAAATTTCTTGTAATTTCCAAACCCTATGAAACGAAATTGAAATTCTTTAATCATCAGAGACAACCATATTTGGCTGATGTTATATAAATTTGGATTTAATATACATGGCCTCCAATATCTGAAGTTTCTTTCACACACAATAAAAAGAACCTTCAGATATTGGAGGCCATATACATTAAATCCAAACAACCCACACTTAATAAAATCACTTTTAAATCTGGCTATAACATATTACATTGCATTTGAATACATGGTTCCGTTGTCATTTCGCGCTATCACGCGGTTTGATGTCATAGAAACGCACTGTAAATTTGCGAACTGCGTTTGTTATTTTTGGTAACTATTGCCGTTGCCTAGCGGAGTTTTATGTCAACACACAATAAAATCGTCACTGTGGTGGATGTTATTGTGTTACCGTCTTGGTGACCTCTCTGAAGATGACTCATGTGAGCCGAAAGTTTAGAACCAAATTAATAAAAATTATCCAAATGTTGGAGAATTTTTGTCTTAATTTTCAGCTGAAATTAAAGCCAAAATACGACGTTTAGAACGGCTCATGATTAAACATAATAGTCATTCATTTTCTCTTATATTTAAGAGTATATGTTTAGAAATATATATATATATATATATATATGTTTGTGTGTGTGTGTGTGTCTGTGTCTGTGTGTGTGAGTGTGTGTGTGTCTGCGTTTGTGCGTGTGTGTGTGTTTTTCAGAAAAATAGGTTTTTTGTCCCTTTACTCTGATCGCACTTTCAATCATATATTCCAATCTACACCCTTTTGCTCTCAAATTAACCTTCCGACCACCCAAATTCATTTTTCACCCAGTCAAATTAATAAAAAATTACGGTCATTCTAAATTTGTCATAAAAAGAATAAAAAATGCACAAATCATGGTATAGGTGCACACCAACTGGGAGATCCTCACCTGAGAGGCTCCCCTGGTAGAACCGCACCATATGTTTGCATCACGTAAGGCAGTTGGACATCACTTGAAATTTCGACATGTCTCATTCTGTGCTCCACGTTCGACACCCTCTAAGATGTTTGCTGGACGATCTCATCAAATGTTGACACATAGTGCCTTTTATATGTGTCTTCACGGATGATAAGAATAGCTAATGGTTTTGAGTATGCTACTATTTGGGTGTGCGTTGTGGTGCAGTGGATATCGACTCGGAACGAGAAATCGGGTGGCCGAGCTCGAATTCCCGTTGAATTCATAGCGTTTACTTACGCACAACTATCCTTGGGAAAAGTTTTAATCCGTCTCTTCCCTCCAGTTATGAGTTAAATGATAGGAAATAATTGGGTTTTATAGCCTTGGTTGGCAATCAGTCTACCGCAGAAAACAATTGCAACCTACTGCTGAATAATCTTTTTCCCAGTCACTCATGTCTCTTTCGAGACATGATCGCCCAAGTATGCCACTCAACTGGATATAATACGTTGTTAACATATAATATAAATTCAAAATCAACAGGGTTATAAATAAATAAATTTAATTTAATCATGCGACTGAGTGAAAGATTAATTTGACTGTGTAGAATATTAACTTGAGTGGTCAGAAGTGTAATTTGAATGAGCTAAAGTTTAGTTTGAATGGGCGAAAGTTTGATTTGACAGTTGAAATGTGTAGTAACATGCACTATCCTTTTTAGTTGTTGCCGTTGTTAGAGTACTTCAATTGATGTAGATATTTTGTTATTATTTGGTAATCTTCTTTATTTGTGATTCTCCAATGCGCTCTATGTAACCCAATGAATGACAGTCTTTCTGAATGTCTACTAGAGTTGATTCGCATAAAGGTAAGTTTAATTATTGAACGTCATTCTTAAATCTAACGTGAAATAAACAAGGAGAAGTCTCAAAGAATGACAAGAAATTGGAAAGTAAAGCCTTACTTTTGAGCGAATGGGAATATGGGAACTCACAAATAACCTGACGGCCACCATAAAATAATCAAGAAGAGAATGCGAGGTTTAATACGATTCTCTCTTGCCAAAGGCAAAGAACCTGCTGTTATTCCCAAAGCAGTTGACTATAGAACATAAATTCCAGGGCATGTGCGTTTCTTTTCCGCCTTGGAAACTATATACAGTAGATGAGGAAGACACGCTGAAGCCAAATTTTCAAGATGACTAAGCCTATGTGAAACATTTTACCTCGGAGGAAACCATTAATCGCATGATCTGGACGTATTTACCATCAACCACCTACATATTTTATGTAGGACCGGCAGTAAAAAAAAAAAAAAATACTGATAGTAACTATGTTAGAAGTTGTAAGGAGATATTCTTCCCGTGGAGGATGCCATTGGGCAGTTAACGCATTCGGATGCGGTGAATGATAGGAGGAGTTGAGTAAATCTATTCGTGAAAACTGAACAAGAAGTTTTGGAAAATTAATTATCGATGGGCACAACAATCATATCAAATCGATCCGGTTAGTATGCTTTACTGTATCGACAAATAGCTACGGTCACTCAAATAAGCTCTTACGTAGAATGCGATTTCAGGCAAATGAAACTCATTTAGCTCATAATAATTGAAGCTGTTAACTTCCCTGATCTTCATATATATTTTTTTGATTGGTCGATTTGTTTTCTTTTAATGGCTAATCAAGTTTAAGCAGGTTATTTAAAGCCAGAAGTATTTTTTTTTATTTGCTGAATATTTTGACGATGATTTACTGATAGAAATCCTGATAATTAACCACTAGCTAGAGTAAAAAAGAGGTGGATAAATATAATTCCTAAGGATATTTGCACGTAAGTGAACTAGAATTCGGGGGTGACATACCGGGCCTATAACATTTATACTTATTTCTTATTATAGTTATTTATCCGTTCTTTGGAGGATAATAAACATATAAAGGTTACTAAATGTTCTTATAAATTCTTCCCGCCCGAACGTGCGCGCGCACACACACACACACACACACACACACACACACACACACACACACACACACACACACACACACACACACAAGTTGTCATATAGAAATATATAAAGAAATAAATAGATAGGTGTATGCGTGCGTGTGTCGTTGTGTGTTTGTCTGGGCGTGTGTTCGTTAACCGATTGAAAATGTATTGAAGTGTCTGAAAACGACGAAAAGAAAAAGCACCCATTTGAAATATCACACAGCATTAAATAGGCTGGTAAAAATAAATGTTATTTTAATGTGTATTGAAAAAGTTATTTCAAAAGAATATAAAATAGAGCAATAGAGCACTCTTATATATATACGTATACACACACACACACACATATATATAGATATATATATACAAAAGAAGTACACAAATCATATAATCATATGTGTGTATGTGTGTGAACACTGTAAATGTAGAAGTGAATATGACATTTTGACTAACATCGTCGTCTTTCAGTGCGATTTATGTATTCGCTGATGCTATTCGCTGGAAAGGAAAAGAAGGTATTTTATGTATTTTCGATCATATTGTATTTAATTTTAATTATTCACTTATTTTCACTTTCATTCTTATTTTATATGTTTTCAATGTTATTCTTATTTTCTCTTATTTTTATTTGCATGGCCATATTACATATTTGTGCATTAATTAATTCTTTGCATAATTTCGCCGATTCCAAATTATGGTAGATCAAGTAATGTTTAATACATTTGAGCTATACAGTATGCGATGGTTAAATTGGCGTCACATTATTTGTAATTTCACGTTATTTGTTTTTGATTTTGTTTTTGCGATGTATAGTAGGGTCGGTTGAGCACCGTCTTTGAGACAAAGTGACAATATAAAACAATTCACTCCGCCAGAAATGTAGAAACGGTTTGCTTTACGGTTTGACATTTGCACCGGAAGGTCCAATGCAAATATTTCAGAGTATTTGGGTGTTAATAAAAGGAGAGTACATAAAATTCAGAAAGATTTAGAGGAGTCTAATGGTGATTACGAAGGTATAGTATCTTGGAAAATTCATTCTAATAGTTCTCATAATAAAATATATTTCACCTTTGCCTCAGAAATAACAGTTTTGCCTTCGGTAAAAAAAGTGGCTATTAAAAGAATTTATGAATGTCAACAAGACACAGCACCATGACACACAACAGGAGGAGCCAGTCATGATTGTCAGATGATTTTTGAGGTCACATCATACATTATATCTGGCCACATTACTCCCCAAACAACAACCGTCTTGAATAGTAAATGTGGGGCTTATTCGAAAAATAGCGAGAATGGAGGAGTACGAAACATCAAGTTTAAAAGTGATGGATGAGCGAAGTGTAACAAGAGCATTACTCCAAATCTTTTAAAAAATAATTCTAAACACAGAATGAGAACTTAAGATCTTCTCGAAGATTATAGATTTGGTTCGCAAATTTTTGGCTATTCTCTCATTTCTGGCAACCATGTGAATATTTTGCAATGAAGACGTCCTGATTATCGCTGCAATTCTTTAAGGTTGCCTACAGTTTAAGTATATGTAATTATTTAAATAATGTTAAAGTTCTATTTCCTTTGCGTTATTTCTAGAAGCAAATATGCACATAAAAAGGCGGTGCTCTGAATCCCATCAGATTTTCTGGACAATGAATTCTTGCTCGTTTATTTCGAACATAAAAATAGCGAAAGTGAAATGTAAATGATTTTACCCGAGTATGAATTTAAGATTGCTCATTGATTTGAATTTTACGACTGATAAAAATTTAAAATAATGTTCTATTGTTTGTCGTTAGAGAAGTGCAACGAGAAATCCTCACTGAAGTTTCCTTTACTCAAGTGTCCCTTACCTACCAATTAAATGCAACAAACGAATAAATGAAAAAAAAAAGAAGAAACAAAAGCGGTATATCTATTGTTCTGTTTCATCGACCTTTTCAGGTTTTCCTCAAACCAGCCAAAGCGGATATCGAAACACTGATTGCGAGGAAGTCTGGGGTGAACCGAATCCGGAAAAATTATCTCGTGTGATCCCAGCATATATTCACAGTAATAAGTAAAAAAAAAATAGGAGCTGAATGAACATTCACCACAATGTAATGTCGCTTATAGACACATTACATTGAAACACTGATTCTCGTACGATCCCGAAGTATGACAGCCTAACTCTTTCTGGTTTAAAAATTATGTTGCATGCGCTAACCGACCGTAAGTTGATCGCAACTGAGTCTGCAGCTGTTCATCTCGTTTTGTCCAAGGTAATCGAACGTGTCAAATGATCAGTCGAAAATATTTCACCTCCTCTGCCACACTCTGATTTCTGATCTCAGATGAAATTACGGATCTGCGAAGAAAGGAAGGTTGTTGTCTTTGTACTGCCTTCTCAACAAATGAAATCAAAAGGTGGTTGGATGCACCTGCAGAAATAAGAGAAACAGGCCAGAACAGAAGAAACAATAAAGCAGAAATGATTGTCAGTCTATGTAAACTAATGATTATATTGTAATTTTCTGTATATCAAAAGAGACAATAGTATCGATAAAATAATAAAAAATAAAAAATGAAAATAAAATACAATCAAACATTTTCAGTGCCAACAGGTACTGCTGCTATGTCTGTTGTTATTAGAAGTAATACAGTCTTTTCACTTCTCTGCCAATAGCAGGCGTTCATGCCACTAGGCTGTGGGCGAGAGAAAGAAAGAGAGAGGATTTTTCCGTGTCTTTTACTTCACGCGTTCTCCGTCAGTCTCAAGCGCCTCTGCTGACGATGGAATCTCTTCTGTTGATTTTCAAATCCGTTGTTTTTGATGAAATCTTTTTAATATGGTGCGGGCTGGGAAGGATATTGGAATGTCTTCCCATTAAAATATGACATCAACTTCGTTGGTCTTGTTCAGATCGATTGCGCAGAATTCCGGTTCTACTTTGTTGATTCACCTATTAGCGTTAATTACAATTACATCCCTCGAGGGTTGTCTTTTGTTTTTAATGCAGGTATTTTTTCACTTTGGTCAATAGTTTCCTTTCAACTCCGATTAAGGAAAGGGAAAGAATACAGACAAACACGGAATAAAACAGAATTCTCTCTCTAGCCGGATCAGCTGGACATTGTTAAATTATTATCATCACAACAAGTCATGTAAATGTAAATGCCTTGTATTTCGCCTCTCTACTTCTCTCAACCATTCCAGCGTTTATTTCCTCCTCCTCCTCCTCCTCCTCCTCTCTCTCTCTCTCTCTCTCTCGCTCTCTCTCTCTCTCTCTCAGCCCCTCCTAATAAAAAATAATTTGATTTTTCTTGGAAGAAAAAAATTATATACACAGAGATATTTTCTAAATATCTATTCTTTGGTTCGAATTCAGGGTCCGTCGATATCCGTTTAACGTGTGTGCATAAGGAACACTTACAGTGTTGCATATGCACCATCGAGACTGGTCAGTACAGTTATTAGTTACCCTTTGGGAAAGTTTGGATGTGTTGGTGGTGTATGGAATAACTGAGAGTCAAATTCTTATTCCATTTGGTTTCGTCATATTCTCATACGCGAAAATATTATTGAAATAAGTATGAACCCACTTATTCTCTCCCAGTTATGTGTTAATTATTAAGATTTGTATCATATCTCAGAAGAAATAGAAAATATAGCTTGAAAAGTTTTATATTTTGGCATCAAATAACCTATCAAGATTGTTATACCGCTAAACTAAAACAACCAACAATTGTTTCGTTGCTCTAAATAACGGTTCCATATTTACCATATATTTTTGTTCATCCATTAATTCACACTTGCAGGTTACTCGGCTCGACTTAAATATGATAAAGACCTTAGAGCGCGCTCAAATGCCGTTGTGATAAAAACAATGAGGTTGTGAATATAGCCTGCATCTGGGCAACATAATTTTTCCCTCAAATCTCTTATTAATTATCTCGAAGAAGATTTCAAATTATAAATTTCAGGATTAGATACTGCATAGCATTTTAACCTTCTATATCGTAGCTAAGAATATCTTTCATTATTACGTGCCTTCGAATCTCTATGTCATACTTGTAGTCTTCTCTTACTAAAATGCACACTTAAATTTCTGCAGCTATCTAGTTTAAACTCTCCAACATACAGCTCATGTAGTATTGTGAAGCAATAGTTCTGCATCCTGTTTATGGATATTACATGATAAACGTTAATTATAATTTTCTAAACATTTCTATGCTGAAATTGCAATCAATTTAGCTGTTTTTTGTCGAATTTAGTACAACACCTAAGTGTCATTCAAGTTAGAGTGTCACTTAAAGTGATTACTTTAAGTCGTGTTGGTCTGTCGTGTTGGACAATATCTTTTATCTGTAGGGATGAACTCGATGCTGACTTCAGTTTTCCAAGTAAAAAAGATAAAGGCGTCTGTAATGAAGACAGAGAATATAGTCTGAATTTTTGGAAGCTTCCACTACTGTGTTCAAGTATGCTGTATCGAATGCACGCCATTCAGTTGTATCCTGAGCGCACTTGATTGAGGACTATTTCATTTTTAGGGATGCTGGACTTAACCCAGTCTATGAAACGTTTCAACAGACTACCGTGTTTTCAACTTACTCACAAAAAGCTCATTGAGAGGATGCTCTGGGATTCTGACATTGCTCTTACGTGTGACATTTTCCGTCAATCTCAATTAGATTAGCAAGATCATGGCTTCAATGATAGTGGTTCCTTCGCGATTCAGGACGTGAATGTTTGTGATCCTATCCTGATTTTTGATACATGCGTATGTTCACAAACAGTTTGATGTATGTTCTAAACTGGTCCCAAGTCTCACCTCGACAAAGAAATGAGATGTTGTAAAATATTTTGTAGAACTTGAGTTTGATGGACTGTTAGATCCAATGCCGATTCAGCTCGCGTTTTAGCCAACGATTTACCCTGCAGGTGCTCAGTCCCTGAGGGAGATTGTTTTAAATACGTTAGTGCAAATGGAAAGGTAGCAAGTTATATGTATATGCCTAATAGCAACGTTTCAATCTAGACATGATGGTGTTAAGTTAGCAGGGAGTCAGTCGCACAAAATACCAGCTTTCAAAGAAGCTGATTAAGAGGAACATTTTTGTAGCACTGGAATAAAAAGGAAATCAGAGAGATTATATTCTGTGTAAATTAAACAGCTGATTCTGTCAAATTAAGAACTGTTAGAACTGAGAAATATACTTATTTAAATATATGTAATAGAAAAAGAATTTTTTATGAGATAAAAGTTTGAAAATTGAACTTCTTTTTTGCAGGGACATATTTTATATTTTGCCAGGTTCTTTTACCCGCTCTAGCGTAGATAACAAATATATAGCAAGTTATATCATCGAAATTAATCTCCGTTTTTTATATCAGAGGGATCATATGTCCAAGAAGAATATTTACATTCAAATTAACATAAGAATAAGAAAGAACGCTTAACAAAATATACCAGATATTTTTTATATTATGGAAACAGAGGAATGTCGTGTATTTCTTGATTATTGAAGAATTGGATAGAATATGTCATTCATAAGACTGTTTAACAAATTTACCTATTTTAGATTCAATTATCTGCCTCGGGAAAATTACGTTATAAAATTAGATGCGCAATTTTCATTCGAGAATTTCGAATTATATTAATATAAGCGTGAATCTGAACAAAAACGAAGGCATACAAAATTTATGTATGTAAATTTAAAGTAATTTCATAAAATTTTATCAAATAAAGTTAAAAGTAACACGAGATATATCTTCGTGTAAAATGACAGTCGTTATATTCAAAACTACTCTGTGGACACACACAGACACACACACACACACACACACACACACATATATATATATGTATATATATATATATACGAAGTCTGTCTGAAAATTAACGTGAGTGGGTGTGCTGATGTGGATTCTGGGTGAAAGTGGGGTAAGCGGATTGTGTTATCATGTAGCATTAAATTTTGGGTGTATATAACCATATTCTTAATTTTCACCTTCTTTTTAATTTTGCATATCCGAAAGTTGTAGCAGGACAAACTGTAACCGCAGCAACAGGACAATACACCTTACAGCGCCCTGTGTATCTGCCTGATTCTGGCCTAAAAGAAGATCTTCATACAAAAAATAACGTCCCTATTCATTCTTGTTGAGTGTGTTTTCTTTTTTTTTTTCTGAGATAAACAGGGTTTAACGCTTCGAGGCCATTAAGATGGCCGTAATGACAGATACAGTCCATAAACGGTGAGTATAATCTAACAAGATTAACTTAATACAAAACATTAAGTGTTATATCTCTATAGAGAGCTCAATTTTTTTTTATTAAAAGGAAGGAATATTGTAAGGTCTGATGAAATGAGCTAATTAAGCCTATAGAAATGAATTATATAACCAATTGAAATGACGTGTTGAGTTTTCCTTTATAAATATCATATATATATATATATATATATATATATATATATATATATATATATATATATATCTTGAGAGATTTATAGATACAAACGTTAAAGGAAAAGTTTATAGAGTCACCAAAATACTTTCATAAAATGTGATCAAATGAGGTGTATTTTTCAACATGATTTGCCGTACCCACACGTTCTATCTTTGTTACAGTGATTGCATTCCATTGATGAAGATTCCTTTAGCCTGGTGGACGAAACATCATCAACATATATGATGTTGTCTTCATTGCCATACTGGTTCCTAGCCAAGGGAAGTTTTTCATACTGGAGAAATATCATATAGGGCCAAATCTATAGAATATAAAAGAAGATCAACCAGTTCAAATCACAGTAACCCTTAGCAGGCCTTGTGTGCTACAGCATTGTCAAGATGGTTCAATTTTCCAGGACATTTTGTCTTGCTGGTCTTTTAGAACTATTTCAGCAATTTGGCATAGTAATCTTCATTGAAGGTGTTACCCTCCTGAAAATAGTCACAAAATGGATTTCCTTTTGTAACTTTAAAAATGAGAGTATCACTTTACCTGCAGATTAAACGACCTTGGCCTTCTTTGGAACAGAAAAACATGGCTGTTCTCTCTGCATTGATTTTGTATAGGCTTAAAATGATCACCTTATTTCACATCATGAGTTAGGAAATGATCAAGGTTTGTTGTTGTTTTAAGGAGATATGACTGAATATCTACTGGTTTTAAATGAAACACAGTAAATTAATTATATATGTCCAAAATATGAAAAAAGGTAGCATATACGCTTTTCGACGGATGTGCGTTGTGGTGCATTGGATATCGGCGCGGAACGAGAAATCGGGGAGCCGAGTTCGAATTCCAGTTGAATTTATTGCATTCACTTACGCACAAAGACCCTTGGGAAAGGTATTAATCCGTCTATTCCTTCCAGTTATGGGTTAAATAGCAGGACACATTTGGTTCTATAGCCTTGGTCGGATAATCTTCTTTCCAGTCAGTCATGTTTCTTTTGAGACATGATCACCCAAGCGTGTATCACGTATGGCGCTTAACTGACTGAATCGAATTCGAATATCGCCATAGACGATGTGTAAGTAAGGTGTCTTCTTTATGTTATCGGCTTGGCATAGAAAATCTCAGCCTGCGTAACTTTTGGAAAATTCTTGATAATCATATCACGGTTTGATTCTAAGTTAGGCGTGAAACAGAGTAGACGGAACCATTAGGAAATAGATGAAGACACGATTGCCGTTGAAAGCTTACCATTATGTGGGGTGTATACCTGAGAGATCTATTTCCGCTGCATCCTGTATATATATATATATATATATATATGTGTGTGTGTGTGTGTGTGTGTGTGTGTGTGTGTGTGTGTGCCTGCGTGTGTGTGTGTATGAGAATATGAGAATATAAGAATAAGTAAGATCAAACTACATAATATAAAACAATGCAGATTCCTCAACTAAAACACGATAAATTTATTGGGCTCAATAGTTTAGGATTATGTGTGAAAATTGCAAACTGATACAAATCGGTAGCACACGCAAAAAAAGAACTGGAAGGAAACATCATTACTGTAACTACCAGTTTCATGCGAAACGTTATCCACTGTCTGCTCTTTTTTTTTTTCATAGACAAGTTTACGCATAATCCTGAGAAATAGGGGGCGTTAATAGCTGTACCAAAGACACAAAAATCTTTAATGTATTTTTACATATCACTTCAAATTTCTACATATCGTTCTTAATATTACTACAAAGTTCACCATTCTTTGTCTACACCTGAATTGATTTATAGTGTTGAAAGTGCAGAGTGAAATACCTAACCAAAAATACCTCTCAAACTTGTTTTTTTCCACATAATGGCAAGACAATACCTAGCTGACGACCCCATTGACACTAATGTATTGCCATCATGTAGGATATATTTCTATGTAGGAGGCATATAGCCGCGCATTGTATATGAAAACTAAGTTCAAGTTCGTTGTTTCCTAAGTACGAAAATCGATGACCACGGACGTGAGTCAGATGCGCAGCTGACCACAAGCCGGCGTGATCAGACGCATGGCAAGTTCTACTACGTTGTTCGCTAAGTTACGAATATCGGTGCATACGCGCTACCGTGATTAAACGCGCAGCCGACCACACGCTGGCGTGATCGGACAACTCAGTAACTTGAAGGCTATAACCTTCCATTAAAACAAATGTTTCCAAAAATGTATTTCAGATTACAATCGAAACTTTAAAAAATAGTATATCAGTCTAGGTATTAAATCATAGAAATAAATATGCCTATTGTTGATAGTACATGGCCCAAGGTTGAAAACATTTAATCTTACAGAACAAGGCATTGCAATTTCATTCCAATATTGAGTTGATTAGCAAGATAATAGGATCCATGTTAGATAGACATTTTGTCATACAATCTTATTTTTTAATATTCATATAAGCTAAAAATACAGTCTATCTCATGAGACTGGATCAATCCATCGGGTGATATCGTTATTAGCTGATTTCTTTTTTTAAAAAAACGTTTATTTCTTGTGGTCTTCCGATGCGATTAATTAAAACGATTTGGATTGAGGTAACGAAAAGAATATATTTTTTTACTTTACAGAAACAGTTTTGTACAAGAAAGTGTTTTTTCTTAAGCAGTAAACTAATTACCGATCAATTCAGTTATATATAGAATATTTTGAATTACTTTCAGATTCAAAGTTTGCAAATTTGACACTAGTTACTAAATATTTTTACGTGTAGGCAATAGTAATTACTTTCGATATTTTTTAATCAACCGCATATAGAATTATTTGGCTCGAGTTAAGACAGAAGAAACCTTTTCTTTCTCTTAAATTACATTGACGTTTATTACATGTCTATATTTATTTTGATCCGTTTTAGTGGTAAACAGTAACACGGACATCAATAGAATATCAGTCTATATTTGCGTGTTTATCGGATGCGATATTCAAATAGCCAAAGGGACTTTCTAAATAGACTCATCGTTTATCTTTACGCCTCACTTTTTAAAATTAAGGTAATGTGTCCCGTTTCTTTCTCTAACTGAAATATACTTATAAATACTGGTGAAGAAGCATGCTACTCAACCAGCTCTTTTTTCCCCTGCCTGAATATATCTCATCGCTGTCGGCATTTTCCCAATACAATAGAATCTCAGTTGAGGTCAGATTCGCTCAAACGGTCTCGATGATTAAACTGCGCACCCAGACGCGAGCTCGTCCCCACAAGATAGTCAGCTCATGACCACTAAAACTGGAAGCGTAGCCTCAACCACAGCTCGCAGAAATTGCTTCGATATTCGATTACCTGCTTTCCTTGCCACGCTTTTATCAGACTGAACTGACAATGCTATCAACACATCTGACTTCCCACCAACTCCTGTCATGGCGACATATCACGGCGTCCGTCATTACCGCAAGGGACGCCAGTTGTACAATGTTTATTCCACTACTTTCTTTTCGTTTTCTTTTTTAAAGTTCTATTTCTATTTTCTTCTTTTTGATTATTTTCCAATCTCTTCATTATTTCTTATAATAGAAGCTTGACACAGGTTTTGATCCATCGGCTGAAGTCCTCACACTCATCGAGATGTAATAAGAGATTGGCCGTTGGAAAGCCTTCGCCATTAATGATATCTTATTTCTTTATTTTTTTAGAAGTAAATTACTAGATTTTTTAAATTTCTTCTCTCATTGATTTCACGATAGTCTTTTTTTACTTATTTATTACTACTACATTTTATAACGCTTTCTCATTTTTGTTCATTTTTCAGATTTTACAAGCTGTCACATTCTTCAAATTTTTCATCATTTATTTTTATCCCTTTCAACAATTTAGTCGTGATTGTTTTTATGCCTATCGACTGTATATGAGCCTGTTTTCCCTATTTTCAATGTTGATTCCTTCTCTCTCTTACTTAAGCTTCATACTTATTCTCTCTCTCTCTTTCTCTCTCTTCCTCATGTAAATTACGTCTCCTCGAAATTATAAACACACATGCCTCACGCTTCAAAACGAAATATAATAATTATTTGTATATTTGATAAATGAGAATAACTTAAATTTAAGCTGATTCAAATGTTATTCTGCTAAAGAATCATATTTTAGCAACAATTCGGGAAAGGAGGCTTACCAAAAACTTTCTGGCATTTGTTCTGGCCTAGCTCTATAACCCAGCATTGCTCGGAGTTCTTTATGGGTTATGTTGAAATGGTAAGCTCAAGTGCTTCTTCAAAAGGTTACCATTACACTTAAGTAAAAAAATACGAAGTAAATATTGCTTTTTGTTGTATTTGTAAAATAGTATTCATGTATGATCGAATCTGCAAATAAACAGGAAAGATGTGTATACAACTGGAAGATTGAAGCTGTAATGTAATACGTTATATTGCTGAGGTAGTGAATGCATTGTTCCTGCAGCGTCGGAAAGTGGGCACCTCGTAGAAAACGTTAAATTAGTATGGCATATGATAAGGTTATTTACATAAAATTACCCGATTTTTGTTGGAATACATATAAGCGTTTTGAAAAAATAAACAAAAAGCAATATTTTCCATTAATTTTTGCCGCACCCTGTGTGTCAGTTAAAATCTTTGGTTGCATATCAAGGCATCAGATCTTGATCTACCAGTGACTCGATTTTAGTTGAGTTTGAGAGAAGCGTCTTGGAGAAATGTAAAGGACCACCCGAAATTATGTTTGTCGTTGAGATTTGACCAACCCTGTACATTGATTTGCAAAATTTTTGTGCACACCAAAAGTTCGGATGTTGATGCACAAGTTACCAGATTTTGCTTGACTTCACTTAAGGCGTCTTGAAGGAGAAGAGTTCGTAAATTCCAAATGTTTCGGCCGTTTCTGCTGTACCCTGTAAATCGATCTGAATAATTTTGCGTGCATTAAAGTTTCATGTTGTGATCGACGAGTAACCCCATTTTCATTGAAATCGAAGCAAGGGTTTTGGAGAAGTAGGGTTCGTTAGGATGGAAACACAAAAACACACTGACAGACATAACCATTTTAAAATATTAAAAATATATATTATAATACTTATATATATCATGCAGTATGACGTCAATGAACTGCTTCATTAACCCTCTAGGGCCATTCGTATCATATTTGATACAGTATGAAAACAAGCCTTGAAAGAAATATTTTCCTGAAAAATTTTTTAAGAGAAATATTTTATAAATTTCAAATGAAAGCAGTACTGTCTGCTCAGTCAATGAATACCAAATGTTTCCTTATAGGGAAATACCAAATGTTTCCTTATAGGGAAATACTGTATCAAATATGATACGAATGGCCCTAGAGGGTTAATTTACAACCTTCGTCAGCCATTCTGTGACAGTTATCACCGCATGGCAATCTTTTATGTCAACATAACCGAATATCATCTTTTTATTTTTAATCTTTCACTCTAAGCAACGGGATACCGCAACTAGTGTGCAGGAGGCTACATAAGAGAAGATTGAAATTTTAATCAGGAAAAGAACAAAGGTTACAGGGGGTGTCAGAGAAAGGGCAAGAGAAGGATGGGAATACCGGTGTGGTAAAAGTTGTGAGGGTAGAGTGAAAAAAGAAAAGAATGACCATGCAACCACTCTGAAGATGGTTCCTGTGCGCAGAAACTTAGATGAAAAACCAGTGTAATAAAAATATACAAATGTTGGACAATTTTTGTCTGTATATCCACCAGAGTCTAATGGCAAAACACGATGTTTAGAACGATTAATAATTAAGTATAATAGACATTAATCGTCTGTCATATTTAACTATATATATATTTATATATTTCCACCTGCCATGCTCAGAGGTGGATAACCTTTGAGGAAACAGCTTGTAATCCTCTGAAATAATTTGCCGACATTTCTGACAGCAGGGGTACTAGGGGTATGAACATATTGACCAGATTCAGCAAATTGAAATAGAGACTTATCACTGATAATGTTATTAAATCTAAAATTATCTCTCTTTACACCCCTCTCTTCCTCTCCCCCCTCTCTCTCTCTCTTTCTCTCTCTCTCTGCTACTTTTTATTTTTAAATGTATTTTATCGCACATGATATTTGTTGAGTTACGAGAAAACATGGTTTTTTCAAAATTCGACTGAGAAAAAAAATTCAGTTAGTTAAGTGACATACGTGATACACGCTTGGGCGATCATGTCTCGAAAGAGGCATGATTGACCGGGCAGAAGATTATCCCGCAGTAGGTTGCCATTGCTTTCTGCGGTAGACTGGTTGCCGACCAAGGCTATAGAACCCAATCTCTCCTGCTATTTAACCCATAAGTGGAAGGAAGAAACGAATTAATACCTTTCCCAACGGTATTTGCGCGTAAGTGAATACAATGGATTCAACTGGAATTCGAACTCGGCTCCCCGGTTTCTCGTTCCGAGCCGATATCCACTGTACCACAACGCACGAGAAGAAATTATTTGTATTAAAAACTTATCTTCGTCAACTTCCTCGATTAATTTCAACTTAACATAAAGAAAGTTATTGAAAAATTGAAAATGATTACTATAAAATAAAAAGACACAATATGCTCATATTCTCTAATGAACCATGTCTATATATCGTGTTGAGACGTGAGAATGCTTAGTGACTAGATTGTCGTTTTATCTTTTTCCAGTGGTTTACTGATTGATGATATTTTGAAAAGCAGGTTTTTCTTTTGAGATGGCATCATAACTGTGCTTCACGAAACTTCCTCAGTCAAGTGAGAATCTTCATCACATAAATCTTATATATATATATATATATGTGTGTGTGTGTGTGTGTGTGTGTGTGTGTGTGTGTGTGTGTTTTCGCAGCAAACTTTATTTTAAACATGTCAGATTAAATAAAATGCAAACCATGTGTCGGCTTGTTTTTAATAGAATCCTTTCGTACTCATAGATAGACATTTGCGTATTATTAATAAAATGAACTGTAACTTTCTCAGATGATTTTATTGTTCATTTCTCGTTGATCCCAAGTACTTTCAATCTATTTCTGATACCACCTTTATTTGTGTGAATTGTGGTAACAAAAAAAAACCGTAAAGCTTTTTTGATAAAAATAAGTGTAAATTCCCTTCATAATAAAATAATTGTAATTTATTTAAACTGATATATATATATATATATATATATATATATATATATATATATATATACATGATCAGAAATGAAGCAGTTATCAAAAAAGTGTTTCGCACCATTGATAACCACTATTGTCTGTTTCCTATTTTCACAGATGACGATTGAGTACTAGTAGCATAAGGCAGAGGTGGGTTCTACAGGTGCTCATTAAAGAAAAATGTGCCGGAACTAGGAGCATGTAATAGGGATTTGCTAATCCACCAAGTGACTGGATGTGTTCTGAAAACGAGAGTAACCAGCCATGTATATATATATATATATATATATGTGTGTGTGTGTGTGTGTGTGTGTGTGTGTGTGTGTGTGTGTGTGTGTGTGTTTATATAAAATACGATCTTTTGTAATAAATATTCATTCGTAATTATGCTCTGTTTTAGTTAATGTGATCTCCTCGTCTTTGCTGTTATAGTCTAAAATCTGGGTTGCAGCATCATGTAATTCATAAACAGTTGGCTGTGTTAGCCTGAGAGATTTGAAAGGAAACCTTATTAATTCTATGAGCGTAATGCTTTCATGTTCTGTTGTCAACACTACAAGATATCTCGGGTCGGATAAGTTAATTCTACTTAATCTGTCCTTATTATACTGTTTCTGTTCGTCTCACTTAACTAAAGTAAATGACATTCATTGCCTGACCCCGTGACTATGGTAACCAATTTGATGACTGCAAATCGAATATCTCATACTATAATATAAAATCGTTAAATTATTAATCTTATACGCACCGAAAACTACACAACGTAGTAAACTGGAATACTGGCCTCAGATAACATATATGACAAGCTATGCACAGAATCATGACGTATGCGAACATTATCAAAATCAGGAATTTGTAAATCCTATTTAATTTAAATATACTGAGGTTATAAAGATTGAAATACATTTATTTTTACTACAATACTTGCTGGAATTTATTTCTACAAGACATAATGGCAGGGTGTCTCGGTTCAAGTAAATTTTAATTCATAGTGTTTGAAGATTTTGTCAATGATAATTATCTAGAAATTAAAATTTTGTTCTATGCAAATAAGCATCACAAACGAACAGCAGTGGGTAAATAATAGGTTCAAACATTATAAATTTTCACTTGGTTTATTTATACAACTAATCTAAGATCTCTAAATTCCAAATGTTCACAAACTAAGTGTCGATGTTATCATTTTACTTATTAAAAATAAGACCTTAGAAAACGTAACTGTTGAAAACTAACAGCCTAGGAAACGTTATGGATCTCATTACTAACTTTAGATAATTTAGTGGGTGTTACGCTAGATTTTCTTCAGTTATGCGATGGATAAAATATCAGTCAGTCAGTCAGTCAGTTAAGTGCCATACGCGATAAGGCGATCATGTCTCGGAAGAGACATAACTGACTGACTGGGCAGAAGATTTTCCGCAGTAGGTTGCCATTGCTTTCTGCGGTAGACTTTTTGCCAGTCAAGGCTGTAGAACCCAATATGTTTTATTATTTAACCCATAACTGGAGGGAAGAGACAGATTAGGACCTTTCCAAAGATTATTTGTGCGTAAGTGAATGCAAGGAATTCAACTGGATTTCGAACTCGGCTCCCCAATTTCTCGTTTCGAGCCGATATCCACTGCACGACATGGCACATCCAGGATAAAAAGACATTTATTAAATAATAATACAGAATCAACGAGACAAGGAAAAACGATTTACATGAGATTTTTATATTCACATTCCTGAAATTCTGTTGCTCTATAGTCGGTCATCATATATATATATATATATATATATATATATATATAAATTGGTTATAAAATATAATTAATTTCAATGAGGTTAATTAGCTCATTAAATCAGACCACACAATATTCCTTCCATTAGGTACAAAATATTTTGCCAGAATAAGCATTTTTTAACTAAAGAGAAGGATAAAAAATATATAAATAAAAATAAAAATGAGAAGGAAAAGAGAAAAAGGAAAAGAGAGTCAGGTCTTAGGCATTGGCGTCAGATCGGCAGGGAGAGCTCAGATCAGTCGTGAAGTGGTTGACCTCTGAAGAAACTTCTAATTCCATGGATACGTGTGTTTGTGTGACCACATAAACTAACCCACCCTTTTATTTTAAGTTATATCCATATATACATATTCGTACACTCCCATATATACTTACATATGGGACTTTGTTTATGCTTATAAATAATTACCGACCTACAGTTTTTCGTACCTACATACAGATCCGTGCGTTCGTACACTCACACATATACATTTCATAAAGACGGGATTTCCGCTAGTATAAATAGTGTTATATATATATATATATATATAACTATGCTAGATATTTTCACACATACTCCCGAATTACGCCTATGTTTTCATATTTCCATACATCCTCACATCCATACGTATATATGCTCATAAATGTGTTCTTCCTACCTACATTTATCTCTTTATATCCACATACAATTATTTTGTTCATACACTCTATGAGGAGCGGATTCACGCATACATGTATACACAACCGCATATATACATATATAAGAATACGAGCAAATCTTTATATACCCCTATGCATAAAGACAATGTACGTCTGTGTACACGTAACTCCCAAAAGAGGTGGCATATTTTCTTTTCATACGTTTAAATAAACATTGCACATATATATCCATATATACCTCATTCTGATTGTTTATGCTAACCTGTACACATATGGGTAGAATGATCAATACATGATGCTATAATTAATTCAAGAATGCAAAAATTGACTGCATCTAAAATTAACATAACCCACATATAATTAGGTCCATTCTTATACATGAAATGCACTTATATTTAGGTGCCCCCTAATAAAAACAATAATACATACAATAATATATCTAAACATGCACAAAATTCTATAGAAATATGCACAAAATTAGTTGTACCCATATCTATGAGAAACATATCTAACCTTACAATTAGTTGTCCCATTATACATGTGGAATATTTATGTCGAAGTCCTTATAGTGAACTCATTTCCAATTACATAGTTCATGATAGGATATTTCTTTTAAAACTTAGTACACCAATAATATAAAGTCATTGTGTACTTAGATTTGCGTGTCAATCCATTGTATGGTTGGTCCTTCTCTTCACTTCTTTGGTCTTTAAAGTCCTCCAACGAATGATGCACACAAATTTGAGAGAGCTGGCAAGTGTGTAGGAATGGGATGATTCTAAGATTTTATGTGTTAGACAGTTTAAATTTATTTTTATGAGGGTATTTGAAAATTCTTTCATTTCTCTGATTTAATAATTGACTAGATGATCTGAATTTGAGAATTCTAATCTTTTCCTCTAAGCATAAATTGAATCTGCTTCCTAAGCTATTAAGGGTTTGAGATTTTCCTATGATCTTCCATTCAATCTGAGGAGACAGATTTCTGTCTTTCACTTCCCAGAAATATTTAGAGAGAGCGGTTTGGTGTTTTAGGTGGAGTTTAGAAGTTGATTCGGTGTAATTATATAGGCCTTGTTTCCATGGTCCTGCGGAAATTCCTATATATGTTTTTTCTTGCTATTGTCTACGCTAGGATAGATGGTTGCTTCGTATATTACTTCTTCGGACTTACATATGCCTCCAACTGGGCATTTGTTTTTACTCTACAGAGGGTTGTCTATCTGTCTTTTTATTTTTATGAAATTTCATTAGTATACTATTATTCTGAGAATTGATGATGCTATTAATATTGCTAGTGCAGGAATAGCTAATGTTTAATGTCTTTGTATTGCATATTTTCCTTAGAGGGTTGTTTTGCTTAAAGTGCATATCAACTAATTTCAGAAAGTATTGCCCGATATTAATATTAGATAGCTTATAAAAATCGGGGTTAAACCATATCACTCTTTTTTTTTCTATTTCTAGGTTCTTTAGTTGTGGTACATTTGGGGGAGGGGGGGGGTTATAAGTAATGTAATTCCTGTTTGAAGCCACTTTTTAAAGCGATGTTGTAATGTATCTTATTTCCATTAACTATTATGCTATTTGATGATATTTTCTTGATTCTAGTGTCTACGAGTGTAAAGATTTGTTTAATCATTAGTTGGGTGTGGTTAGAGTGGAAGTTTATGTAGGTTGGGGTTTCATTATTTCTTTTTGATATGGTTTAAATGTGTTATTTGCCAAATTTAAGGCAATATCTAGGAACCTGACTATTTTTAAATTAGAGGGAATCTCTATTTTAAATCCGAGCCATTTAAAAGCCCTAATTACTTTCTTTTCTACCCGAGATCATAGTGAACCATTACTGTTAGGGATAATGATGAGTCCGTCATCTCTGTATAGATTATTTGTTTGGGGTTCACTATCCTACTAAGAGTGCTTAGGATATAGATTCCTATTAAATATGCTATTTGATCAGAATCAAACGCACCCATTGGGATATCGAAATTATCACCATGGCTCTTTATCCAAGTAGAATTATTGTTGGACAATATAGATGTCCCAGATGCTAATATTATTTTAGATTATTCTTCGGTAATATCTACAAAGATTTTTGCGAAATTTAAACTGTATAACAATAGAGTATTTGATATGGATGGGTAGAAATCCATATCAGAAAGTCTTTCTTTGGGATATTTAAATAATTTCATTTCTCTTTGAACAATTAACTACATGCATTTTCTCTGTGCACATTTTTCTTATTACAATTTTGTTATTGTCTTAATAAAAAGTTTACTTTAATGAAGAAACGAAATATTTTATCCTTCCACATTTCAACATCCAACCTTCAACCTTCTGATATATTAAATTGTGGGGACTTCAGTTGTGTTTGACACAAGGCCAATTTGACAAGCATAGCCGAGGCCTGTACGCTATACATTTAAAAAACATATTCGACCATACGTCTTCAGAAAATCTTTTATAATCTGTAAAATATAACAAAGTGCTTGACGCTTTCCTCTCCAGGTTTTGGAAATCAAATTTATAGACAGATTGACTGCCATCGCCAGAGAACCCGATCTACTATCATTCTTAACAACTAGACTGCTGGAAGCAGAGATGCATTCATTTAATTTCCAAGAGCATTATACCAAAGTGGAAACAATAGTTTAGACAGTATGGGACAGGCTAGCCTCCCAGAGAGTAAAATACTACACCTCCTTGGCCTTACACTTTCGGCGGACCTCAAATGGAATGACTATATCGAATCCATTGCCAAATCTGCTGCTATGAAAGTCGGCTCTCTGTGCAGGGCCCGGAAGTTTTTCCCACCTGAATCTATTCTGCACATATATAAATCTACCATCCGCCCGTGTCTTGAATATTGCTGCCATATCTGGTCGGGTGCCCCTGCTGCTCTCCTTTGGCTTCTTGACAAAATACAAAAGAGGATCTGTAACGTGGTTGATACTGACTTGGCAGACCGGCTGCAAACACTCTCTCACCGGCGTCATGTGGCTTCCCTGTGCCTCTTCTACATGTACTTTCATGGCTTCTGCTCCGATGAACTTAGAGCACTGGTGCCGCCTAAGCAGGAATTTACACGAGATACTAGATTAGCAACTAGGTCCCACCTTTTTACAGTTAAATAGATAAGATGTAACCGTAAATTCTACTCCAACAGCTTCTTTTCTCGCGCTTCCCGCCTGTGGAATTCCCTCCACAAGTCTGCTTTCCCGACAGCTACAATCTCCAGATGTTTAAATTTAGGGTCAATAGACACCTCCTATCACACTAACTCCCAATTATTCTCAGAACACTCTCATCTACCCAACCCTCATTCTCGGTATCCTTACCCGCCTATCACCCACCCTCTGACATTTCCTATATTTAAGAATTCTCGGTATCCCTACCCGCCTACCACCCACCCTCTGACATTTCCTATATTTAATCATCCTTTCTCCACTCCATGTAGCCCCCTGCGCAGTAGTGGCAGTGACATGCATTGCTCGGGGTGAAACGCTTATAAAAAAAAATACGGAATATTTGTTCTGTTTTTTTACGACTACAGTATTTCTTACACTACCCGCACATCATAAGTTTAGTAAATACTGAAATATAATATCACAAGTTTAAAAATGGTTGGCTATCTATTTCAGGATAAAGTCGAATCAGAATGTTAAATACTGACTTACGAACCCGTGCCTTCAACTGGAAGAAATTTACTAGAAGGTAATTTCCTCCCATATTCGGCCTTGCGTTGCTCTAAACTCAAATTAGCAAATGTCATGCATCTTCTTCTTCCGGTGACTTTTAAATATGAAATCGTGTTAAGTTATCCTTAAATACCATGCATCTTAGCATATCATAGAAATGCGAAATATGTAACGCAAAAATGGGAAACGTTATGAAATAGTAGAAGATACTATGACCGCTTAAAAACCAAGACCTTCTACATTGCACCACATCAGATTTGGATGTTGACGAGATTATAGTAGAGATTGAAGTCTTCTTTTCATAATTTGTGATTTTGTTTTACTTCTGAATCATAACATATCACTCAATAAATTTCGGGCCTAAGTAAAGTCGCGCTGCCCCCGTTCTGTAATCCACCTGCTCAGGCCCTTCAAATATGTTATCCACTGCTTTCCCTTGTCTCTTTTTCCCCTCTATCTGGCCGTTTAGTGTCAGGTTCTCCAAGCCCTCCTTCCTCATTGCATATTACAGGAACTTCATTTGTCTCGTTCCGATGCTCAATATTAATTTCCTTTTCGTTTCCATTCTTGCTAACACCTCATCATTGCTCACATGCTCTGTCCACGATATCGGCAGCATGCTTCCGTAGAACCATATTTTAGCTGCTTCAAGTTTTCGTTTTATCTTTGTTGATATTGTCCAACATTTACTGCCATATTGTAGAACTGACATCACATAGCAATCCAGTACTCTCTTCTTTGTTTCTAGTGAAAGTTTCCTATGTTTTAATACTTTCTCACCTTATGAAATGCGTCCTTTGAAATGCCAATTTGATTTTGAATCTCTGTGTCGCACTTTCCGTCTTTAGTTAGAACACTTCCCAATTAATTAAATTTTTCTACCTGCTTTATTGTAACTCCCTCCACCTGTATTTGGCACTTTGGGCTGCTCTTTTTGCTGATGACCATGTATTCGGGTAGGAGGTTCCTTTCCGTATCCGCAATCAACAGTGTGTCATCTGCGTATCTTATGTTGTTCAGATTGTGGCCTCCGATGACAAATCCTGGCATAACATCTCGGGTCCTCAAAATATTCTCACTGTACAAGTTAAATAGATCAGGTATAAATACACATCCCTGTCTTACGCCCATTTCTATCTGTTATAATTCGATACCTTTCCGTATGCATGCAGTTTGCTGCCAGTAGATATTCCTAATTACCCTAATGTATTTTCCAAATACGTCGAGGCTTATTAGCATCTCCATCAATTATTTGTGGCTTCTTTTGTCGAACGATTTCGCAAAATCAATAAAGCACAGTTATAAGTCCTTCTTCATTTGTATTGCTTTTTCGGAGAGCATCCTAATCATAAATATAGCGTTCCGTGTCCAGTGTCTTTGACGAACCCGCACTGTTCTTGTCCTGTCTCTGGTCTGATTCTGATTCTTGCTCTATTCATCAGTATTCGGACGATTTGTTTTGGAATATGAATCACTAAGCTGAGAGTTCGGTGTAATTCGAACTCGTTTGCACCTGGCTTTTTAGGCAATGCTATCAAATGGGTTTGCATAGGTCGTCTGGCATTATAGCACTATTATAAATTTCATTTATTATTTGTGTAATTTTCTCTATGCTGAATTCTTCCTGGGCTATCAGCATCTCGGTGACAATGCGGTCTGATCCAGCTGCATTGTTTCTATTCAATTTGGCTATTGCAGATTCCATTTCAGACTTTAATATTTCCGGTCCGATCTCATCTTTATGTATTATCGGTTGCTCTCTCTTGTCGTGGAAAAGATCTTCCATATATTCTTCCCATCACTTGAGTATTTCCTTTTTCTCCAGTATTATCATTCCATCCTTGGCTTTTATACATCCTGTTGAGGAGCAAGTTTTTTGTCCTGTCAGTTTTCTTACTTTTTCTCTATGAAATTTAGTTACCGCAAAAATGATTCCTAATGCTTCCTTTTCTAATTGCGAGCAACTCCTTTCCGCTGGTAATAGTGTCCTAGATGCATAGACAATCGGCTTTAACGATCCATAAGTTAATATGTTTAAAATGCACGCCCCGATGCCGTCGGAACTAACATTGCTGGCTACAGTGATGTTAAAGTTTAGATCGTAATGAGTCAGAAACAGATCTAATGTAAGAACCTCCTTTATCTTCTCAAATGCTTCCTGGCATTTTGTTGTCCATTCCAATTCTGTAATTTTTCTCAATAATTCATTAAGTAGAGCTCTCAAACTGTGCATACCTGGTTCAAAAACTTTGTAATAATTAAAGACTTTTGGTAAGCCGACACATTTTCAGGTGTTGGCATGTTAGTTATTGTTGCTGCCTTATTTGAGTCGGAACATCTGTCTTTGTTAAATATTTGCCCCATGTACTTAATCCTCTTTAAAAAAAATTAAACTTCCCGTCTTTTAATTTGAATCCGTAATCTTCATGAACACCTAGCAGATGTGCAATGTATGTTACTCGATGCTCTCGCTTTTCATTAAGACGTAATCAAGATAGGCCACAGCAAAATAAAGACCATCGTGTCCATGTCCTGTTGAAAAATGAAAGGGGTGACCTTAAGCCCAAACGAAAGTCTTAAAAAATTGTATAAAATCTTGTGTGTGTTTATGTAAAGAAGTTACGAGTATTCCTCGTCCACGTGTATTTGCTGATATGAGTCGTTTAATTTAATCTAAGAAAAATATTTTCTTTCACTGAGCTCAGCGAATATCTCCCCTGTACTTAGAAGGCGACTGATAATTCGTCCCGTAGAGAAATCAGCACATACACGAATTTCTTTGCACCTTTTTTAAAATATACACTGTGGAATATCTTAATATGGTCGCCCGTTACACTTTAGCAATTTGGTTCATTCTTAATAAAGTCGGCTTACCCAGTTTTTTCCATGTTTGATTTTTCATTACGGATAAGTCTGAACCCAAATCAATCTGTAACGTAAAATGTTTGTTAAATATGTGTACTTCAATATATTTTCTGATGTTTCTAGTTCACAGATTTTGTACTTTTTACAAAAGTGTTTCTTATCTTGTTCTTGATCCTGCATTAAGAATTTTGTGTCCCAATTTATTGCAAATTAAATATATATTTATCTTTAAACGGACAATCTCTATATCAATGTAATTTAACACATCTCAAACATGGTTGAACGAATTCTATTATGTTTTGGCAGACTCTTTTTAATTTCTCTTTGGCGTATTGTTTTTAATGTGAGCCACGCTAATCCGTTCGATGTTTTTTGAATCCTCTCTGACACTCACGAAACCTTAGCAATCTTCGGTAACTTGCTGTAAAGTAACGTCAGATTGTTTTCAAACTTGCTGATTACCCTAGGACGTATTAGACATCTTTTGCTGAAATGAAACCCTGGATGAAAATCAAGCATTTAAAATTATTGGTGCTTAACTCTGCCACTTTGATTACTGTTGGAAATTTACAGATATAACAGGTCTCCTGATTGGCCGAAGACCCGAACCTCGTCTTGGACTTGAGGCGGGCCTTTACGCCAGGAAGAGGCACGCGCCTTTTTTTTTCTTTTTTGGCACGGACTTGCTTGCTCGGTTGGCACGGACAGCTTCGGAGATCAACGTGCCGAGATTCAACCAGCGGGGCCAACAATTGGCACCCTCATGTCTCGCTATATCGAGACCATCTCTCCATAGTATTGGAGACCCATTGGGCTAACAGCCTCAACCTTATCAGAGAAAATATCTCGACATCCTTCCTTTCTTATAAGGAAACCCTTTGGGCAATGCCTATCCATCTGAGAGAAAAATTCTCTAAGAACTATCGACTTTCGACCGAATGGAACTGCAGAAGAAGCTGACCCCAGAATTTCCTGTACGTCGCGGACCGCCGTTCCTCGTGGTTTCCCATACCCTTCTCAGACGAAGGAACTAACAAGCTACGCAGCGAGAAGGACTATACCAGGCTACGAAGTAGCCGCAAAATCAGTTTTTGCAAGACAATAAATTGTTTTACTTTATCAGGTATGTCTTGTTTGTCTGACTGTTTCCTTCCACTGCCTAAGCACTGAGTTATGTGTGAATATTTCTCACATAGCTTTTATTGCAAAAACTGACCGATTTTTTAAGCTAAGTCATAGCTTTTATTGCAAAAAACTTGCTGAATGTAATTTAACGTTTAAATAGCTTTAATTGCAAGGAATAAGCTGAGTTATAGCTTTTATTGAAAAAAATGTGATATTTTAGCTACAATTTGCTACATTCTATAACCTTATTGCATAAAATCTGTTGTAAATTTTGGTTTAACGTTTAAATAACTGATTGCAAATTAATAATTCCCTTCCAGAATAGTTATTTGTGTGATTTTTTTAGCTATTCTTCAGCTATATATATATTGAATTGCTTCCTGTCTGCTACAAAAAAAATTTTTTTTCTCCCCCTAATTATTAGTTTTCGTTTGCCAATTGGTGGGGGAAGGGGAAAGTTACCTCCCTTTGACTGACTGAGCAGTAACCATTCCTCTCTCTTCTCTCTTCGCGTCGTATCTTATCCTGGTATCCTTTCGGGCGACACAATGGCGGCCTTGAGGGAATGGACTGATAAGATCGAAGCAAAGAAATTTCGTATCCAATGTACGGTAAGCTGGCTCAAGGATAGTAATTCCTCTCTATCGACCATTGAGGCAAGAGAGAAGGATATCCTGAGTTGGCTGAGGGAGTTGGATAATTTGTTTGACCAAATCATTTTAAAGTCTCCCGAAGAGGAACGGTTGTCATTTTGTAATGACTCCGAAAATTTTTTTTCCTCTATTAGGGAAACATTATTTGAGCTAAAATCTAGTCGAGAGAGCGGCAAAAATATAAAACCTGCCTCTCTTCAACATTTAAAATTGGAATTGGAGTGCCCTAACTTCTGCGGGTCTCCTTCGGCCGATAAATTCGAATTTCGGACATTTCTCAGAAGGTTCGAATTCTGCACAGCCAACTTGGGAAATGCTGACAAGATGTTGATTCTCAAGTCGAAGTTGAAGGGGAAAGCCTTCGATTTAATTTCTAATTTGGATGTTTCCCCCGAGAACTACACATTTGCATTGGATAGCTTAAAGCAAAAATTCCTGAATCCTTCCCTTATTAAGGACCGTATTTTTGAGGAATTAATTCCTCTACCGGTGCAAATAACCAAATTGGATGAGCTTAAAACTTGTGTAGAACAAGTAAAGCTTGACTTATCTGAGTTGGACAAGTCCTTTGGAACAGATTTTTTTTCGGAAAATTCCACTTCTGGGTCAATGGTGGCCCATATTCTGTTCCGAAAATTCCCAGTTAGCGTTTGAAGGGAATTAATGTCGCGAACGAAGGAGCGTTATCCTTCCCTTTTAGCAATTATGTCCAACCTTTTCGACATTATTGAATTTTTGCAAGCGGCGCCTTTAGTTGATAAAAGGCGGGAAAGTGGCCCGCTCAAGCCGCCATTTTCTGCTTCTTCTTCATCTGAGACTCGACCCAATTTGTCGAGCCATAAAAATTCCAATCCCAAAAAGGGTACGGATCCCACAAATACCCGGACTAGCGTTAGGGAAGGCAGAAGGGTTTGCAAATTGTGTGATTCAGCAGACCATGCCGTTAAGGACTGCCCAAAATATCCTAACCACGAATCAAAGGTTCGTCGAGCTAAGGACCTACGAATCTGTTCCAGATGCCTGGGTGGTCACTCTGACCAAGAATGTAAGGGAAACCGAGGGTTTCCCTATCCCTGCCACACTTGTGGACTGAAAAACCATTACACGGTTATGTGCCCTAAGGCCTTAGAGTCCTTTGTGGGAAAGACTACACTGTCAGACCTGGAAAATTGTATATTTCCAGTTATTAAAGTGTCCATGAAAGGTGAAGGGCGTCCCGTCTCATTCCACTGTATCTTGGACTCTGGAAGTCAAAAATCGTTTTTCTCTCGGGCTATTTTAAAAAAATTGTGTCCTCGGGAAAAATTAGAACCGAAACCCGTAATAATGCCGGTTAACACCCTCATAGGAACCAGGCCGGTGGACCTTCTTGAACTTAATGTCTCCATTAGATTGGGGTCTCAAAAACCTTTTCCCTTCTCTGCCTTATTTGCGGACAACCTTAACCTCAAGTTTCAAGTGCCGAGATTTGATGAGATTACCTCTAATATAAAGGAGGCAGGATTTCGTCTCGGTAATGGCTATGAGGATTTGAACGGTAGAGATCTACAAGGCCTTGTCGGTTTGGATTTAATCCAGCAGTTGAAGGATTCGCATTTGGTTGAATGTCTGAATGGGACTGCATGGAGAATTTCTGACGAAATCATTCCCTTCGGCTATGGGCACCATTTTTTGAAGCCGGTAATTTATAAGGAGGATAAGCAAGAGTGCCCTCCCTTTAATCGAATTATTGAATCCTTGCCTAAATGTTCGTCGTTCTTAATCGACAGTGCCTTAAGTCCGGTATATTCGTATTCGGATCCACTTGGTCCATTTTTCGAGGATTCCTCTGTTGAACGCGGAATTGAACATTTTCTCTCTCTCGAGTCTATTGGAATCGACGAGAGCGAAACTTTATCTTCCTATGATGAAGAAAAAATTGACGACTTCAAGAAATCCATAGTTTTGAAAAATGGTAGATATTATGTGGATCTGCCCTGGGACCGAGATAAATTGTCTCGGGTGGACTCTAATTATGTGCCTTCCCTAAAAATAATGCATAGGGTGGCAGATTCCTTGGAGAAGAAGGGACTCTATGACGAGTATTTGCGAGTTTTTAGAGAATACGAGGATTGCGGTATTGTCGAACCGTTTTCTGTTCCTCCTGGGGACTTTAAGAACTATTGTTGGATTCCTCACCGGCCCGTTATTAAAGAGGGTCTTGGGGTCACTACGAAAATCCGCCCCGTCTTTAATTGTTCGTTGAAACGGCGGGGGGGTGTTTCAATTAACGATGCAGCATACGCTGGAGTTAACTTAACAGCACAGCTACTGGACTTGTTGTTGATTTTTAGAAAGAACGACTATGTTCTTTTAGGAGACCTTCGTAAGGCCTTCCTCCAAATTCGCCTGAGAACTGTTCAGGACAAAAATAGGTTTTGTTTTTTTCTCAAGGTAAATGACAAACTGTATACCTACAGGTACAACTCCATCATTTTTGGCTTTAATGCAAGTCCCTTTATTCTGGGTTGCATCCTTAAATTTCACGTGGAGAGATATGATTTTGATATATCCTCTGCAGTAATCTCCAACAATTTTTATGTTGACAATTTGGTCACCACTAGTTGCGATTCCAAATCTCTCCTTTCTGTGTATAGTACTGTTCGTAACAGGTTGAAGGACGCCGGATTCGATCTTCAATCCTGTAACTCCAACTGTGCGGATTTACAAAATAAAATGTCAGAGGATGGATCGATTACCTCCCCCCTTCCCTCCTATGAAAAGGTACTGGGGTATCATTATTCCCCTCGACAAGATACGATCAGACTTGCGCCCACTAAGATTAACTTTGAGGTAGACACTAAACGTGGGATTCTGTCTCAGACTTCCAGCATCTATGATCCGCTTTCCTTACTTCTCCCTGTTACTATTCAGGGCAAGACGTTCGTTAGCCAACTATGGAAGAACAACTTGTCCTGGGATCAACAGATCCCTGAGAAATTTACTATCCCTTGGCAAACTCTTGCTAAGGAACTTAATAAATTAAGTGGATTTGAGTTCCCCAGACGTGTGTTGCAGGAGAGCTCCCCGGTGGAATTTATTTGTTTCTGCGACGCATCTAAGCTCGCATACGGGTTTTCTTTATATGCTAAACAAGGAAATCGATGTTCCTTGTTGTTCGCTAAAGCTAAGGTGGCTCCCATTAAGCAGAAAACCCTACCTACTTTGGAACTAATGGCGATCTATCTCGCTCTCAAAGTTGTTCCTAAGATTATTGAAGCCTTAAAGCCTATCAACGTCCTTTCTATTTTCTTTGCGTCAGATGCGCAAGTAGCCTTATCTTGGGTTTTAAATGGGAAGGGGTCTAAAAGAAATATTTTTGTGGAGAATCGTGTCCTGGACATAAAAAAAATGTTGGAGGACGTTAACCTCAGATTTGGCGTCTCCCCCCTGTTCAAGTATGTCCCCTCGTCGGAAAATCCTGCGGATTTGTTGACTAGAGGCCTTTCTGCCTCCAAGTTTGAACAATTGTTCGATTTTTGGGTATACGGACCCGATTGGCTACAACAACATACCATCGACTGGCCAGTATCTCCATTACCTTGCCTTAATGACACCAACCGGAAGATTGTATCCTGTATGTTAACCGAGGATTCTCGCGCAGGCGAAACCAGTCTTCCTATAAATATTTCTAGATTTTCAACATTGTCTAGAGCGATCAACGTTCTTGAAAAGGTTTTAAGGTTCGGTGATAAATTGATGCATCGACACACTGATACCTACCTTAGAGCCAAATTGTTGCTTTTTTCTGATATGCAAAGGGAGGTATTTCCCCTTGAGTTGGAATATTTGACTCAACCTTCTGATAAAGATGCACCTCCTAGAATAACTGCCCTTGGGTTGTTTATCGATAGGGATGGTCTGTTGCGGACTAAAGGACGCATCCAGAATTCCAGTGTACACCCCTTCGGAGTCAAATTCCCTATACTTCTGGGTAAACATCACCCCTTCACTGAATTGGTTATTAAAGAGGCTCATTTGAATTGTTGCCACATGGGAACCAATTCAACCCTTTCCAAGTTGAGATTATCCGGGTTTTGGATTCCCCAGGGAAGACAATCGGTAAAGAAAACACTTCGTAGCTGCATTACTTGTAAGAAGATTAATTCTTTACCGTATAAAGCTCCCTCGGGTTCTCAACTGCCCACCCACCGGGCAAATTTTGTTCACCCCTTTCAACAAGTGGGTATCGATTTTACCGGCCATTTCTTGGTAAAGTACAAGGATGATGAAATAAAGATGTACATCCTGCTATTTACCTGCATGAGTCTTCGCGCAGTGCATCTGGAGCTTTTGCCTGACATGAGCTCCAGATCCTTCCTGTTAGCCTTCGTCAGATTTACCAATCTTTTTGGCGTACCCTCTCATGTCTATTCGGACAATGCTAAAACCTTTCTAGCATCCGGCATTATGTTGTCTGAAATTTTCGTTTCCGACGAATTCAGGGAACATTTTAGATCCGCTTCCATTAGTCATCTCACCATTCCCCTTTATTCCGCCTGGCATGGGGGCGCATGGGAGAGAATGATCAAAACCATGAAGCAATGCTTGAAAAAATTAATAGGTAGGAGGAAAATTCAGTACTTTGAATTTCTAACGATAATTTCTGACGTGCAGAAAGCGATCAATGATCGACCGCTGACTTATATTACCGCTTCAGAATGGGGCCTAGACATTTTAACCCCCAATCACTTTCTGCAAACCGGCTACAATCCACGTTTGTTGATTAGTAACTATGGATCGGAAGATTTGTGCCCCGATCCCCCTAGTAGAATAAAACTGGTGCAGTCCTTGGAGTTAAGACACAAATGTGTCGAAAAATTTAGGAAGATGTGGCACAATGATTATCTGTTGTCCCTGAGAGAGAGGGATACGAATTTAAAGGGAGATTGCCCTCTAAAGGTGTCAGTTGGAGAAATTGTGTTAATCAAATCTCCTAATAAGACTAGACCCTTTTGGAGTCTAGGTAAGGTGCTTAGACTCATTTCCGGGAATGATGGTAAAGTTCGCTCGGCCTGTGTGTTGAGGGACGGATGCGAACAGGTTCATTCCTTAAAACATTTATTTCCCCTGGAATTAAAGGGAGTTTCTGCGTCGTGCCCAGCAACATTTCAGGAAGAGGGCGGTCCTTTCTTCTGTCCTTCTTGTTCCGTTGCAAACGATGGATCTTCCCCCATGGTGTGTTGTGATGCCTGCGACAATTGGTACCACTTTGACTGTGTAGGAGTGGTCCAGCAGGATACTTTGGGAGAGTGGATTTGTCCAAATTGTTCGGAAAAAACATCTTACTAGTCTCGTAGGGACTGCAGTCTGTTTATCAATATTAATGATCTAGGTAGAATCAGGTTCTTTAGTTATAAATTTATTATAGTGGCAGACAGAAGCACGTTCAATTCCCCTTGATAAGAAAATAAATAAAATAATTACTTTCGAGTAACTGATAATTAATACGATTATCCTATTCTAAAAAAAAAAAAAAAAGTAATGGATAACCATTACTTTTTCGTTGCTCCTTTGGCAGTGTGTTGGAAATTTACAGATATAACAGGTCTCCTGATTGGCCGAAGACCCGAACCTCGTCTTGGACTTGAGGCGGGCCTTTACGCCAGGAAGAGGCTCGCGCCTTTTTTTTTTTCTTTTTTGGCACGGACTTGCTTGCTCGGTTGGCACGGACAGCTTCGGAGATCAACGTGCCGAGATTCAACCAGCGGGGCCAACAATTGGCACCCTCATGTCTCGCTATATCGAGACCATCTCTCCATAGTATTGGAGACCCATTGGGCTAACAGCCTCAACCTTATCAGAGAAAATATCTCGACATCCTTCCTTTCTTATAAGGAAACCCTTTGGGCAATGCCTATCCATCTGAGAGAAAAATTCTCTAAGAACTATCGACTTTCGACCGAATGGAACTGCAGAAGAAGCTGACCCCAGAATTTCCTGTACGTCGCGGACCGCCGTTCCTCGTGGTTTCCCATACCCTTCTCAGACGAAGGAACTAACAAGCTACGCAGCGAGAAGGACTATACCAGGCTACAAAATCAGTTTTTGCAAGACAATAAATTGTTTTACTTTATCAGGTATGTCTTGTTTGTCTGACTGTTTCCTTCCACTGCCTAAGCACTGAGTTATGTGTGAATATTTCTCACATTACATCGCAATGTTTATTGACTACACTCGGGAAAGTAGTATCATCTTAGTCTTTTTTGCAGGTGAGTTTCATGCATTTCTTACCCTTGTGCAATGGTGATATTTTTGGACAGAAGAGTTCTGATAATGATTTAACCGCTTTTTAAAATTTCAAGTTTCATATTCTTCTTGGAATTTTTCTTGTTTTTCTAAATATTTCTTTTCCAAGTAGTTATTGTTCTGTTGGTTTTTCATCAAATCTAACATTGCAATTTTAAATTCGACCATTTTAGCGCGGTGGTACGTAAAATAAAAAAATGAGAGGCGTATTTTGTCTCCTCTTAAAGAACAATAATCTGTTTGACTAGTCAGTCAGTTAATACGATACGTGATACACGTTGGGTGATCATGTCTTGAAAGGGACATGACTGACTGAACAGAAAATTATCCTGCAGAAGGTTGCCATTATTTTCTGCGGTGGACTGGTTGCCAGTCAAGTCCATAGAACCAAATTTAAATCATAAATGGAGGAAAGAGACGATTAACACCATTCCCAAGTTTATTTACGCGTAAGTGAATACAATGAATTCAATTACTGAAAAGTTTAAAAGCGGGAGAGAATGTGATTTTTTACTTTACCCTATAAGTGTAAAGAACAATTCAGTTTGACTGTAGTTTTTGTGTAACTCATAGTGAATAGAAAAATAACAAGGTTTAGCAACCTTCTTCCTAATCACTTAATTGAACTTTTAGAAATCTTATTCTTTTGAAGAGATATTTTTTACGTGTTTCAGTGTTGTAATTAAGCTGGACACCCTTTTATCGTCGAGTCAGATTAGAATACCTTCTTTCACCATTGTTGTAGATATTGGCCAAACAAAACTTCTTCTAGATTCTAACACTTTTCTAGCAATCTGATGCGTTTTTTGTAGAACGATTTGTCTTTGGCCTCAACATACGCCTCAGTTTCCGATATTACTTCTCTATTGTAGCCAAATTTCTTTCCATGTAATATATTTTTGCGGTTTGCAAACATACATTAGTCGCTGGGAGCGAGATCTGAAGAATATATTAGATGCGAAGAAATTCGAAGTACAATTCATGTAGTTCTGCCATTGTTGCGATAGTCTTTGTTGTTTTGGTGAAAGGTCACTTTTTTCTTCTTCATTTGTGCCAGGTTTTTGGTTATTTCGTCCTTCATACGCACTAATAACGCTATATAATATTCGCTGTAGTTAGTTTTTTCTTTCACAAGGTAATCGATGAACAAATTACTCTGCGCTTCCCAAAATATGGATGCCAAAATCTTGTCTGCTGATGTTTGCGTATTTGGTTGTTTTGGACTGTTTTCACCTGCTGCGTTTTACCCACCTTACTGCCAATTTGACTGCGCAGTGAGGTGGGGTCTCCATGTTTAATTCATTGTCACATATGTACGCAAAAACTCCTCCTTGCTGCGTTAAACAAGGCTCTGAATCGTCGACGCATTGATGTTTTTGATCGGTTGTGAGCAAACGCGGCAGTCACATTAAATTTTCATGCAAATGGTAAATACACTGTCTTGTGATATGTTCTACTCATCTGCTATCTCACGAAACTTCAATTTACGATCAACAAAAAGAAAATTGGGAATTTCTGTTGTTTTCAAGAACAACTGCCAATTTTGGGCTATCTGAGCTTCAGTAATATTTGCGTTTTACGACCGCGTTTAAGTCAGTATACCACCTCTCATCCGTTGTTTCCGTCTGAGTAGAGTTTGAATAACTCCTATCAAGCCATTGCCTTACTTGAACAGTATTTTTCTATGAGATAACAATGTTTTATCAACAAACAAATTTCATATTTTTCCATTGTTTTGAAAATTTGCAATTGTAGATTCACTTAAATAACTGTAATTTGTAAGTAATAATCCTATTAAGCCGAAATTTGGTTACATGCGATTTAAAGCTTAATACCTTATAAGAATCAGATGCATTTTTATTAGTCGTGCCATTTAACATGTAAGTCCCGGGACTTATCAAGTGATGTATTAGCACATGAACAAAATGCAGTCTGACATTAAAGTGTGGGAAATTTTCGTCAACAATTTGTGAACTCTTCAGGAAAAACAATGCATAGGTGCAAATTTAAAATTAGATTTTTTCTTTGAATGTAAAAAAAAATGATATGGATGAAATGTCTTATTTCACTCGGCTCTACCCAACTAACAAAAATACATGAAGAATGTATTTAAATATCCTTCTGATAGTTGGTAATATTTGGAGATATAATTCTATAGTGGAACAATTTTTCTATAAAACTTCAATATTATTCCCTGCATCTGTTGTGTTTACTGGGGAAATATATAACCGGCTGACTTTGGAAGAATATTTTGCAATTTGTAATTGACTAAGGTATTAAGAAATAAAAATAATATGACAATGGAATTACTGCTGGGTATTGAGCATTTTTACTATGAATTAAGTCATCAATCGAGGTTTGGTATTATCAGGACAATGTTAACAATATAGTGGAAAAGTCAAGTCAAAATAAAGAGACATACGATATAAAATAAGACTTTGTTAACATTAAAAATGAGACACATTAAAAAAATAAGAAATGCTGGTAGAAAAGCCGAATTACCAGAAGCTAACCAGATTACTGAAAAACAGGAAAATCTCAATAGAAAGAAATGAAAGAATGTTGCATTACTATGTTATATCTTTCTTTCAACAGTCTAGTAGTATTCACGAATCCATGCGGTTGAGGTGCCAAGCAGGTGTGTTCATTAGAATAATTGTCATGAAAACGTATGTAGAAGCCACGTCGCGGAGATGCGAACGTCTCTGAAGGTCAGGACCAATAACATTAGAGAGCATTTGAATTTTGTCGGGAATCTTGAGATATATAAAAATAACACCTGGCCAGGGAATCATTAAATATTCAATCCAAGGAAGTATGGTAAATTCAAAAAACCGGAAGACGTATTATGGCGAGAAAGATTGACTTGGCATGACGCAGTGGAATAAAATTTCTAGCAAACATTTCAAACGATTCAATATAATCACTGAAGTTAAACACATGAGACCAGTAAGGGGTACTGAATTATTCCCTGGAGCTTAACATCAGTGATAATGAATGAAGGTAAAGAAGATTTAAAGAAGTTTTCTTTCGAAGGCGTTAGTATTCAAACCATTTTAGCCACTAAAAATCGCTGGCTCACTTAAACGAACACAAGGAAAAATTCTTCTTCTTCTATGTGCTCTGTCCCTTTAGGTCGTAAGCGATTATGGCTCTCCACGTCTCCCTATCCCTTGTGGCTCTTAGTATGTTTGCTTCTGTTGCTCCTGGCAACCCCCGTTCCATCATCCACCTGATCAGGCCCTGCAAATATGTTATCCGCTGCCTTCCTCTGTCTCTCCTTCCTTCTAATTGTCCAGTCAGTATCAGGTTCTCCAGGCTCTCCTTCCTCATTGCATGTCCCAGGAACTTCAGTTGTCTCTTCCTGATGAGCATCAATTTCCTTTTTGTTGCCATTCTTTCTAACACCTCGTCGTTGCTTGTATGCTCAGTCCACGATATCCGTAGCATACTTCTGTAGAACCACATTTCGGCCGCTTCCAGTTTTGTCCTTATATTCGATGATATGTCCAGCATTCACTGCCGTATTGAAGAACTGACATCACGTAGCAGTCTAGCACTCTTTTCTTCGTTTCTATTGAGATTTTCCTGTGTGTTAGTATTTTGCTCATCTTCTGGAACGCGTCCTTTGCCATGTCAATTCGCTTTCGGATCTCCGTGTCGCACTTTCCATCTCCTGTTAGAACACTTCCTAGGTACTTAAATTCTTGTACTTGTTTGATTCTGTTATAACCCCATCTGAATTTGTCATTTTGGGGTTGTATCTTTTGCTGATGACTATGCACTCAGTTTTCTTAAAGTTTATTTGTATTCCCTTCTTTTCACTCTCCACTGCTACTTTCTGTATGAGGTCTTGTTTCCTTTGTATTAGGTTTACTATTAAAGCTGAAATCTTTTTTCTGCAGCAGATCTAAAATGATAGAAAACGATATAATTTTTGACGTACTATGTAAAAATTCTCGGTTATTATTACGCCGAATTCAAAGAAATATTAATTAAATCGTATCGGATATTCAAAGAAAATAAAGAATAAAATCTATATAACAAGATTTTAATTACAGCAATCGTCTACTCAATGTAGCATAATTCATAAGGCAATATCTATATAACGGTTGTCTCTGAAGTTTAACGCTTGCTAATTTGTGTTTTGAAGGGTTCATTTTTAGCATATTCATTTATATTTATTTAACGATTGTTGAATTGTAGATGTAACAGCCGTCCAATATGAAACCATAAACTACATAGGGCATCAAAGCTATAACCCCCAAACTGGGTTAAATATATGAAAGTATAAAACAATTATGCTCTAAATACCAGCAATTTCTTTTCATAGTAAAAAAATATTGTTAATACTTTTTATAACAAATAATTACTAGGAATTCATTTAGTCAAAGAAATTACTAATGCTTCAATGAAATTTAAATTTCATTATAAAATGAACCATAAGGAGTTTATATAAGGACTGACAGAAGTGTGGTCGACCTAAGAGGCAGAAACTATAAACAGGATTGACAGAAATATAATTGACATCAAATGCAGGACCGATAAAAATATGGTCGGCCTAAAAGGCAGAAAATATAAACAGGACTGACAGAAATATGATTGACATCAAAAGCAAGACTGACAGAAATATCGTCGACCTAAAAGGCAGAAGATATGAACAGGACTGACAGAAATATGATTGACATCAAAAGTAGAACCGACAGAAATATGGTCCACTTAAAAGGCGGAAAATATAAACAGGACTGACAGAAATATGATTGACATCAACAGAAGGACTGACAGAAATGTGGTCAACCTAACAGGCAGAAAATGTGTCCCTATATATGAATTTACTCGATCCACAAGATTAGTAACTAGGTCCAACTATTTTACTGTGAAGCCAATAAAATGGAAAAGCAAATTCTACTCCCTCAGCTTCTTTTCTTGCACTTTCTTCCTGTGAAAGTTTCTTCCTTTTACTTGCTTCCCCGACAGCTAAAATCTCTAAGAATTCAAATGTAAGGTCAATAGTCATCTTTTATCTAACTAACCTGCAATCTCTCTTTCATGCTCCTTTATCCGTCCACTCTACTCTCATCCCTCTTTTACCCACTTTCATGAAAGCCCCTATAACCTGTCACTCTTTATCATAATTTCCTTCCTTCTATGTAACCCCCTGCACAACAGTGGCAGTAAGATGCCTTGCTTGCAGCGATATGATTATAAACAAAATCAGTTTCCTTGTAGTTTAACGTAAAAATTTATATTTAAGAAATGTTTACAGTGGGAGAAATCAACCAATTCTATTCTGATTTTCTTTTAAAATATGCAATTTTTAAATAAACGATTTTTCCCATTACGCCAAAGGAAATTATGAGTAAAACCTAAAACGCTTCACTCATCGTATACGTACTTTTAAATATTGCAAATGATTAAACAAAACTGAAAACAAAGTCAATTTTCTATAATTTTAAGAAAGGCAATTGTCATTAAAATAATTTAATACGTTCTGATTATACGTATATTTTTTCTTTAATACAGTATTATAAGTCAAAAGAATATATTAATATTAGACTTCCCTGGTTCTTGCATTGACGGTAGAACACCAAGTAAACTTTAGATTTTTATCTATTTTTAAAATTATCGCGAAAATCGTTATTAAAATCACAGGCGTGATTTAAACAAATGTTTAGTCTGAAAATTATATTCTGAGCAGGTTTTCTGACTTGTAATCTAAAGTTAGCGCCCTCTATAGCTTAAAGATACATATTGTTCAAGTCCGAGATTTTCATGTAATTATATTAATTTGCCGCATCGGGAGGCTATATTAGTTCATAATATTTGGCTCGCCTCCATGCTAAAATAAGTGTCTATATCCTGAGTTTACCAAAGGTATTCAATTAAGAGATTTATGCCGCTGATTTTATAAGCATGTATGTCTTTTTTTTAGAACAACACGTTCTCCTACCAGCATTCGAATATGTAACTGTTATTAGCGCTAAATATAAAATCGGAGAGATCATTTCAAATTCTACTCTCGTTTTTTCTTTTTCGTTCGAATGGTTGCAAGGTTCATTTTATTCTAAGTACTCAGAAGTGTATTGGAACAGAATTACTCGTTAAGTTCCATTGATTTTAATTTGTTTAAAAAGCATTTTCAGTTACCTTTATTTTCATAATTTGTTGGGGGGTTTGCGCACTTTTATTATATTGTGAAATTGCTGGAATGCCAGCGTGGCTTCATTGTGTTGCAAACTGTTTGGTGAGCTAGCGTAGTTTCATTGTGTTGTGAATTTTATGGAGGGCTCGCGCGATTTCATTGTGTTGTAAATTGTGGGAGTGTTCGCACGGTTTTATTGTAGTGTGAAATTGTTTTAACGGAGTTTCATTGTGTTGTAAAATTGTATATTGCGATTCATTGTGTAGCGAAGTTGTTGGTGTGCTAGCTATGTTTTGAAATTGCTAGAGTTCTAGTGCGGTTTCATCTTGTAACGAATTTGTTGGTGTGCTAGCACGGTTTCATTATGTTTTGAAATTGCTAGAGTTCTAGTGCGGTTTCATCTTGTAACGAATTTGTTGGTGTGCTAGCACGGTTTCATTATGTTTTGAAATTGCTAGAGTTCTAGTGCGGTTTCATCTTGTAACGAATTTGTTGGTGTGCTAGCACGGTTTCATTATGTTTTGAAATTGCTAGAGTTCTAGTACGGTTTTATTGTGTTGTGAAATTGCTGAAATGCTAGTGCTGTTTCATTGTGTGCGAATTCGTTGGTTGTGCTAGCGCCGTTTCATTTTGTTATGCATTTCTTTGCTCGTGCAGTTTCGTTATATTTTGAAATTGTTGGAGTGCTCGTAAAATTTCATTGTTTTGCTAATTTGTTGGTTGTCATAGCACGGTTTCGATGTGTTGTGAATTTGTTAGCGTTCACTCACAGTTTCGTTGTCCCAAGAAATTGATGCGAGCCAGCGCGGTTTCCTCGTGCTGCGAATTTTTTTGAAGTGCTCGCGCAGTTTCATTGTATTGTGAAATTACTGCAGTACTAGCGCGGTTTCATTTTTTTATATTTTTTGAGAACTTGTTGGAGTGCTCGGGCAGTCTATTTTTGTTGGGAAATTCCAGGAATGCTAGCGCGGTTTCATTGTGTTGTGAATTTATTTAAGGACTCGTGCGGTTTAATTGTGTTTTGATTTTGCTAGAATTCTAGCTCGGTTTTACTGTATTGTGTATTTATTAGAGTGCTTACGTAGATACATTGCGTTGTGAATTAGTCGGAGTGCCCGCTCATTTTTATTGGGTTGTGAATTGGTTGGTGTGCTCGTCAGAGCGCCTTTTATTAATTTTAATTTCCATCCTTTTTTACAAACATTTCTATCACAAATGGCTTTTTAAAAATTGCCTCGTAAGTCGTACTCATAGCCTCATTTTGCCATAGAGTCACTCTGCAAAATGACAGTATTTAATCGTCCACATGAATTTGAAACCTAAGTAATGTAAGAAAAATATACCTTCTTATAAAATCAATACTTCTTATTCTATGTGCCATGTTCCTTCAAGACGTAGGCGATCATGGTTTTTTACGTCTCTCTATCCCTGGTGGCTCTTAGCATGCCTTCTCCTGTTACCACACCCTAACCACTGCTCAGGACCTTCACATATGTTATCCGCTGCTTTCCTCGGTCTCCCTATCCTTCTATCTCACCTATGAGTATCATATTTTCCATATCTCCTTTTTCTCATGACATGTCCCAAGAACTTCAGCATTAATCTTATTTTCGTTTCCATCCTTTCTAAAACCTAATCATTACTCATATGTTCGATCCATAATATTCACAGCATCCTACTGTAGAACTACATTTTAGTTGTTTCAAGTTGTTCCTTCATCTTTGAGTGGATCGTCTATCATTAACGGCTCTATTGAAGGACAGTTATCTCATAGCAGTAGAGAACTATCTTCGTTGTTTCTAGTGAAACCTACCTGTCTCTTAATACTTTGCCCAGAATCTGGAATGCGTCCTTGGCTATTGCAATTCGCCTTCGGATCTGGTCAAATATTAGTTTTATTGTACCGCTTCAGTATTTATTGGCTTCCACCTCGCTACTATCAGTCAGTTCATTGGCATAGGTGACACTTAGACAATCAGTCAGTCAGTCACGTAAGTGCCATATGTGATATACAATTTGGGCTGACTGCTCAGAAGACTATTCCGCAGTAGGTTGCCATTGCTTTCTGCGGTAAACTGGTTGTTAGCCAAGGCTATGGAAACTAGTCTGTCCTATTATTTAGCCGATAATTGGAGAGAAGAGACGGATTAATACCTTACTCAAAGATATTTGTACGTAAGTGAAAGCAAGGAATTCAACTGGAATTCGATCTCGGAAAAAGTTCGAATTCCGACTTCAAAATAGACAATCATTTCCCTTTACATTCATGACTGACTAGGCAGAAGATTTTCCGGCTGTAGGTTGTCATTTCTTTCTGTTGTAGACTGCTTGCCATCCAAAGCTATAGAATATAATCTGTCATGATGAAGAGATGTATTCATGCATTTCTCGAAAGTGTTGGTGCATAAATGTTGTCGGCTCCCCAATTTCCTCTTTCCGAACCGAATCAGATCAAAAATATGTATTCCTCCCATATATTGGCTTGGGATCCATATTTGCTTGTTTTCGCACAGTTGAAGATCGTCTAAGCAGCCTTATGAGTGATGACTTACTTTTCATTATGCAACCCCTTTCCGACAAACGAAATATTCCGAGGCAATCGTTATTCTATCGTTATTTCCAAGGGATATGTTCTGACGAACTACATTCCTTCCTCCCACCACCCCTGCTCTTTACAACTAGGACGAGCCATGCCACATACACAAGTGTTTATCATCTCGATTCTCTTACTAAACCAATAGTATGAAATAAGTTTCATTTCAACAGTTTCTTCCCCAAAACTTTTGCTTAAAAAAGACTGAGAAGGACGTTTTTCCAATCATTTTAACCTCTTCGAATGTTTCACTCTGTGCTATATCTTACTCTAAACCAAGTGATTCTATAGCTCGATAAGCTCTTGGCTCTTTATTGGTTAAACATTATTATAAAAAACGGCTGACAGCTCATAAAATACATCTTTAATGTGTTTGCATTTTGTTTCTTTAAAGAATCATCCTGTTGTAAAATATGTTTGTCACCAACACGAATCGTGGCTTTTTAAAATGTCTTAAACATAAAAAATAAATTGTAGTTGTTGATAGAAGATGTAATATAATACAATGCATTGACTAGCGTTTGCTTTGAGTGAATCTGATGCAAGTGCTGAATTTCATAATCACTTAATGCACAATATGAAAATAAAATAAATTTTGTAAAATAGAAAATATAAACACTGTTTTTTTTTATCAAACACGGAATATTTGTGTACAAGCTGAGCCAAGTAATGAAAACAGATTCAAAAATGCTCTTTTGCAGTCTTATATGACGGAGATTCCATTTCTCGTCTTTAAATCAGTCTTATTATTGAATGCAATTTCTTTATTTATTTTTTCATTTATTTTTTTTTCTTGACCTGCTTTGGTCAATATGTGTTTCTTCTTTACACAGTTTCTTCATTATCTTTCCTCGTCGTTTTCTTTTGTTTTCTAGTCTTTTCTCGGCATTCTTTATCTCATCTTCTTATTCTTCATTCCGTTTTATTTCCTTCTTTATTTGTTTCTCTGTCAGTCGTTTATTACCCTCCATCTTTCTTTTTCCACCCTTCTCATATATTCTTTATTTATGTGTTTCTCATTTCATTTCTTCAAACAGTTTTCGTTTCTTTTTCATTTCAGTTTTCTCACTTTTTTCGTTTATTTTTTTATTATGTCTTCTTCGTTATCTTTTCTTTTATTATTCGTTTTTATATGGATTGTTTCTTTTATATTTAATTATTAGTTCTTTTCTCTATTTTCCTCATGAATTCTTTCGTGTTTCTCCCTCTTTCCTCTTTCTCTTCTTCCTTTCTCTTTTCAATCATTCTTGCCTTGGTCGCCATTGTTTCTTAATGAGTGTAATGGTTAGATCGAATACAAATAAAATGATTTAAAAGAAATAATGTCGGCGTTCGTTAATGTGTTTGTTAATGTCTGCAAACAAAACAAGAACGAAACTTAGTTAAAAACATTTTCCCTTACTATTTTATTCTTTGAGCTTTCTATTTTTTTTTACTTTCTTTCTCTTCCATTTTCTTTCTCCATTCTACTCTCTCCGGCAGATCATTTGACGGGTAATATGTGGAGTTAGTCTTGACGTAAGGCGGCATCATGTTTGCCCGAACTCAAACGCACAATTAAAAGTATCGCAACGGACCAAAAAGCTGAGATTGTGTTTTGTGTCAATTCTTCTCCGGCTGCCTTATAGTCGATACTGTAGACCAGATTCATCTAAGAAAAGAGCAAACAAACGCTCAGCATTTTCAACAGAGCATGCATATATTGTGCGCAGAGAAAGTGATTACAGGGTCCAATAAAATGTCGACATTTATAAAGTTTCTAGATTCCATTGAATTTACTTTGTGCATTAACCCGCCTAAACCTCATTTCAGTAGCAACAATCAAAACATACTAACGATAATAATACTGAGAAATGTGGCGAGAATGTCAGTACAACGCGGCCTTTCCCCACTTTTTATAAACCGAAAAAATCACAATTCAAAATCTTGTTATTTACTCGGTTGTAAATACCGGCAAGATCTTGAGTTATCGTAAAGTTACAGAACAATAGCCGTTTTTCTATAAGGAAATATTTAGCATTACGTAACCGCGTAAAAGTACTACTTTTGGTTAAAATTTATCGTTTTTCTCATGGAATATTTTTTTCAAAAAAAAGAATTTTTTTTCAAGTCCATTAGTTATTATCATCTTTTCAGAACTAATGGTAGGGGAAGTCTCAGAAAGTTATTATTTGAAGTAGTGTCAAATGCCAATAAATTAGTTATGTCATTATATTCTCATCAAGCCACGTGTGCTATCGATGGGTCCTAATTTTGGTCGTCCTCAAAGGATGTGGTTTCAGTTCAGACAGCAAAAAGATTTTATCACCCCTTTGTTGGTTATTTAAATACTTAAATTTTTTTTTATATTGTAATATATTTAATTATATATTCATTAAGATAAGAATGATTTTAGTGATAAAGGTCTTACTGAATAACCGTGCGATGAGGAGATGGATTCATTACTACACCCAATTGCATTTTCGCTTAGGGTAAATATAATGAACTCAACGGAATTAGAACTTCACTTTTAGATTAAAAATTACGAGCCATTATCCATTACATCACCTGCACTTCCAAGCTTACAATTGTTATTCCCAAGCGGTCAGACATCGAGTTACCGACCAGGATTGATGTTACTCAACTTCGGTGACTGTAGAGCAACCGATGTTTCAAAGTCATGTGTCCTTTAGACAAAAAAGTGAAATCTTTTTTTTTAATGAAACAATGAACATTCGGTTATTTTATTCTGAAAATTTAATATATATATAATGCTGAAAAATGGTCAGTTCGTTGTAGAACTCTAGGATGTCAGTCAGTTAAGTGCCATACGTGATACACGCTTGGGCGATCATGTTTCGAAAGAGACATGACTGACTAGGCAGAAGATTATCCCGCAGTAGGTTGCCATTGCTTTCTGCGGTAGACTGGTTGCCGACCAAGACTATAGAACCCAATCTGTCCTGCTATTTAACCCATAACTGGATATGCTTAACTCATAATATCAATCTCTATACAATATTCAAATTAAAGAACGGAATATTGCTTTAATATCTCGACAGTTCAAACTTGACAGAATTAAAAATTGTTTATGCAGCCTTGAGCCACTTTTCTTCCAGACAAATCGTTTTTCTTCCTCACATATTCTACAAATACTTTCACGGCTTCGGCTCCGATAAACTTAGCTCTCTCGTGCCCCCCAGGTATGATTTTAATCGTGCCACAAGATTAGGAACTAGGCCCCACCCTTTTACTGTGAAACCAATAAAATGTAAACGCAAATTCTTCTTCACCAGCTTCTTTTGTCGCACGTTCCGCCTGTGGAATTCCCGTTCCGTTTACTTGATTCCCCGACTGATGCAATCTCCAAGAATTTAAATGTAAAGACAGTAGTCATCTCCTGTCTCACTAACTTGCATCTTCTCTCACATGCTCCTTTCTCCGTTCACTCTACTCGTATCAGTATTCTCATCCTTCTCTTACTCACTTTCTGTCACTCCTTATAACTTGTCACTCTTTCTTATAATTTTCCTCTTATGTAACCCCCGGCGCACCAGTGGCAGCAAACTGACTTGCTTGGGGCGATATGATTATAAAAAACAATTTTTTCACCATTTCCAGGATAATTATTCAGAGGAGTTACATTTCTTAGTTCGCCGAAAGGAGACTTTCGTCCTGTATTCGTTTGGCAAGGGTGAAGTTCTACCCAAACATCTACTCTTCTAGAACTGTCACATTGTGAAAACAGATTCATAACAAGCTACTTTTTGCTGAAATACTGATACGTTTTACCTATTTCTCATTTGGATTAAGGAAAAAAGTATTGGGATAGTTAATATTCAAATGACAGTTTAAGATGAAGCAGATGAAGCAGGGATTAACAGAGTTAATAAAAAGACAATAACTATTAAAATCTAGAAAGAACAGGAATATGTGGAGAACTATGATCATCCAGTTCCTGAAATGACAGCACATAAAAAAGATTACTATTAAATAAAATTTAACTGGAGTAAGATTTAAATTTAAACAGATAATTATAGATTGCGTCAATATGGAAAACACGACTTTCTCTAATTTTCAGAGTTTTCGGGACAGAGTACTGTGAGGTTGAATTATTTTTTTCTTTTCTGTTCTCTCATAGATGACATCATTTTGGGGACTTCTGATTAATCAGTAAACAAAGAACCAAGCTTCAGACGTTTTAAATTAAATTTACTCTGACAGGCTCCTATTGCACCGGTCATAAAATGTTGTGTAATGGGAAAATCGAATGTATTTGTCCAAGCCTGTCTCACTCACTAGCTTGTTTTGTTCATAAAAGCACTGTAGAACAAAACGATAAAAGCGTATCTAAGCAGAAGACATTAAATTAAAGTAAATCTGCAGGTTATTTTTTCCTTTCAATAATAACAGTTGCTTAAAAAAGGGTCGATGTAATTTTTTCGGCTAATCAGTATTTCATCATAGGTAACAGAATATATAGGAATTAAATTTTAAAATTTCCTTATAAAATTTAAACAGGCATGCAAGAAAATAACCCCCCCCACACACACACACACACATATATATATATATATATATATATATATGTTGTTAAATATAAAATACAATGAATGTCTATTATGTTTAATCATGAGCCGTTCTAAACGTCGTATTTTTGCTTTAATTTCAGTTGAAAATAAAGACAAAAATTCTCCAACATTTGGATAATTATTTAGTAGTTTTCTTCTAAGCTTTCGGCTCACATGAGCCATCTTCAGAGAGGTCGTTCAAACTGAAATATTATAAAATCCACCATCACCGACGATTTTATTTTGTGTTGACATAAAACTCCGTTTGGCAACGGCAATAATTACCAAAAATAATAAACGTAGTTCTTAAATTTGCGATGCGGTTTTATGACGTCACACCGCGGGATAGCGCGAAATGACAACAAAACCATATATATATATATATATATATATATATATGAATTTAGGTATGTTTCAATTGCACACGTCCGTTACATTCACTCCAGTCCAAATACTGTATGGAAATACATTTTTTTAAATCGTATCACCCCGAGCAAGGCGGTAACGCCACTGATGAGCAGGGTCTACGTAATAGTGAAAAGATCGGAAAAGAGTAAGCCGGAAACCATATCCTAAACAGGGAACAAGGGATGAGCCTCTTAACCTGTTCAATAGACATGGGTGGAGTGTGAACCGGGCGATAGATAGATCTATCTACTCCAAATATTCTAACAGCAGCCATTGGGTTAAAACTGTTCTAGAAGGGACATTTCTTAAGACAAAACTTACAACTATGCAAACAGACAGCAATTGAAGAAGCTAATCTGAAAACGCGTAGACAAAACAAGTGTCAAAGTGATTTGATAAGGTCACCTGAAGACCAAGGCCGCTAGTGACACAGCAGTCCGTGCGAACAGAAAATAGAATCAATCTCCGATGTGAGTTGGCATAATCTCATTGGTCGAGCTAAGACATTCGCAAAATGAGTGAGAGGAGACCTTTTTTCATTGGTCGAAGACTGTGAGCCGACCAGATCCCCAGAGAGGATCGAAATTGGTTATAAAAATAGATGCACGACACGAAAAAGTCAGTTGGAGAGCGAGTTAGTTCAGATTTCGGGCAGAGCGCCACCGCCGTCAGTACCCCCACACACTCCGCCAGCGGCCGCTCCGATTCGGCACATTCCGTCAGAGTCCGTCAAGAACCCGAAAGCACTTTGCTGTTTTAGAAGTACATTTCAACATTAACGAAACTTAGATTAAACATTTCATTTAACAATTGCAAGCTATGATGCTTTTGGCGAACTTTCTCCGTTGCCAAAATCATTTTCGACGATTTCAATGTCATATTTCAACGCAACTTCAAGACTAAGTCAAGTCACAGACCATTTTTCATTCTTATTGCCCATTATGTTTAGATTCTCGAATAATATGGAAATGGTTTTGACCACACACAGAGTAGTATTTTGTTGTGTTCTGGAAAACCTCAAGTATTTGACCATCGTGTGTGACTCCACACTGAAAACATTGATGTTATTGCTAAGGGCTTAATAAAACAAGTAAGATTTGTGATTTGTTCTGAGTTGCTCAAAATGGCAAGAAAAATCACAGATGTTGCTAAAATCTGGGAATCACGGCAAGTAACTCAGTGTTTTCTGCTCAGGCTATTTTCTATTTCCTCATGTCTTCTCTTATGCGTCGGTGTTGTGAAAACATGTAGGTGATCATGGCCCTCTACATCTGTTTATTCTTTTGCAGTTGTTACTATGTCTGGAATTTTTGTTTTTTCCCAAACTCTTTTTTATAACCAATTTGCTCAGACTTGTTAAATATGTCTCGCACTACTTTCTAATATCCCTCATTCTCTCTGTTTGCTTTGTGAATATTAGATTTTCCAAGACCTCTTTCATCGATATATCTTCGAGAAATTTCAACTACTAATTAAGTATGTTTTTTTTGTTTCCATTCTGTCTAAAACTTCGTCGTCGCTCTCATGTTCAGCCTATAGTAACCTCAGCATAAATTTGTCAAACAAATCTTTCTTTAATCTTACTTCTGCTTGATTGAAAAGGTGTCTTGTTTAAAACTTCCATATAGAAGGACATATATCACTGAACAGTCCAGTTCTCCTTTCTTTGTGTGCAACGAAAATAATACTGTGCTTAGGTTTCTGAATTTGCCTTTATTCGCCCCAATACCCCTTTGATTCTCTGTGTCACACTTTCCGTCCTCTATTAGACCATTTTCCAGGTTTTTGTACATGATTGCTTTTAGTATTCCCGACTTGGAACTAGAATTTTGGAAATGTATTTTTTTTTTTTTTTTGCTGATGACTAAGCATTCTTCCTTCTTGTGGTTTATGTTTATTTCTTTCTTGTCGTCTTGTAGGAGGTTTATAGTTTTTTGTGACTGCTATCAACAATGTATCATCATCATGTCTTATATTTTTAAGATTGTGGCCGTCAATGATGAATCATGACAGGATTCATAGATCTCACAGAATTGCATTGCTGTAAAAGTTGAATAAGCCCGATGAGAAGACATATACTTTCATTAAAACTTTTTCTATTTTTGTATTTCAGCTGAACTCATTTCCAGTCATTATCCAGGCGGTTTGTTATCAGTATGGATTCTTGATTGTTCTAATATATTTCCCGAATATGGGAAGTTTCCTAACAATCTCTAACAGAACTTGGTGGCGTAATTTATCTAACGGCTTTGCGTAGTCTATAAAACACCAGTACACCTTTTGCATTTGTATCTTCTGCTCATTTTGGCAATATTTCATAAATATATAGTCATATGCAGACAGATCTGTTTCGCTGTATCACAGCTCATCAGTATGGTTAGACATCCGATTGCTTTTTTTTTACCCACGATTGAAACCCGACCGAATTGGCGTCAGTCGGTGATTCTGCCTCTGAGCTATGGGCGCTCGTTAGAAGGAGGCAGACTTTCTTAGCATATGGTGTATCATGCGCAAATGCTAGAGTAGCTTATATATATATATATATATATATATATATATATATATATATATATATATATATATTTGTGTAAAAGTTTCTGAACAATAAAAACAGAAGCCGATGATGGTTCGCCTGAAATAGACCTGTACATCCGATTTACCATAAAATAACGTGTCTGCCTAAAGTTTATATATATATATATATATATATATATAGTTTCATATTTCAGTTTCTTTGACGAACCCACCCTGTTCTTGTCCTATCTCGGTCTTGACTCTTCTGCGCGCTCTATTTATCAGAATGCAGATAATGACTTTTGTTAGTGGACACTTTAGGCTGATTGTTCGGTGGAGTTAGTAATCACATGCGCCTTGTGTGTTAGATCGTCCTATTAAAATAGTTCTGCTTAGGTCTTCCAGCATGTCACCACTGTTTTAGATTTCAGTTATTATTGTCGCACATTTTCTATGCCGAAAGCGTTTTATGTTGTCAGAATATCTCTTACAATCCCTTCTGGTTCTGCCGTTTTGTTTCTTTTCAATGTGACCACTTCGGTTATTATTATTTCCAAACGAACGTTATTTCTGTGCATTGCCGGTTGTTCTTGGTTTTGATTTATTCATTTGATCTCTGAAGTACTTTTAATATGAGTGTTCCGCGCTTACTTTTTATGCAGCCGGTTGTCTTTTGTCCTGTTCGTTTTTTTTATGTATATCTCCTTTATCTGTGATATTCAGTCTCGGTGTTTCTGCATTGCTTTTGTTCAACTATTCCTCTTTAGCCTGTCTACATTTTCCTAATTTCTTTGTGTCGATTTTTTGGTATCCTTTCCATGTCCATATTGTTTTCTGTTTTCTTTGCATTATGCCGATGCTTTGAATTGTAATCAATTCATTTTCACTTCTTCATCCATTATCCCTCAGAAGGATGTATCTGGCTGATGCCACTAAAGTTTCTCATAGTGTGTCCTATTTCGTGTTTCCATTTCCCTTTTTGCCCTCGTAGCATTTTTTACTACCCTCCATATTTTTCAGGTTCTAGCCATTTAGAAGTCTGCTGTATTGCAATTTCAGTGCTGAGTTACACTTTTTCAGTTTCCGTAGATTCTTTTTTAGTTAACGTATAACAAAGAGTTGGATTGGTTTTGTAGTGAACAACTGAAATTCTGAATATTATCTTTACGTTCATAATCGTCTTGGATGTTCTTGGAATCAGGTTTTAGCTATTGCTGTCATTCGCCGTTCATGTTGTGACTTATTTTCTCCACTTTCGTTCCGTGCTCGTAGTCCGAATTTTCAAGCTCCTGCGCCTCACGCCTTCCTCTCCTTGTCTACTTAGGCATTCAGAGCTGCTGTGATAGTTATAATTCCTTGTGAATTACACTGATCTTAGACTTGTATACCATGGAGTGGAAAAGTTTGTTTTTTCCGTCAATTGTGCTGTTAGTGCATACATGATTATAATACATATGGAGAAAGACTTTCCTTTCAGAATAACTACGAGAATTCTGTCTGATAATTGACAGCATCCAAGACGCCAATCTTCATGTATAGATCTCGTATCAATCAAACACTTTTTTCTCTCCGATTGCATATAAGATACCCTGGTTTCCAGTGATATAATCTCAGTTGCTGAGACACCTGGTTTCACATACATCTAAAATAATTATAGTTAACCTATTTAGCCTCTTTTTTATTGTCTAACTGGCCACAGTTGTTTAACTTTTCTAACGATCCATGTCACGACAGTTACTTTTGGTTTATTACGAATAGCTGAACGATATCGATCTGTTAGTAATTCTTTACAAGGCGAGGAATTGATTCCCATAGACATTACCATCTTGACACAGGTTTCATAATTCGTTTTTTAGTAGCCATAATATTTCTTTGGAATTTGCCTTCTTGACGATGTTTTTTAGAAACAGCCTCTATTTAGCTAACCGTTGTCTCGTCGAGATTCTGTTTAATTTGAAAAAGCTGATGTTGTCAGCTTGATTTTGTATCAAATTAGAATGCGAATTCTCTCGATTAGCTTCTAAGAGATGTGGAGCAAGCAACAATGTCCTTTTAGATATTTAATATCGAAAATAAACCTTAATCTTCCCAACAACAAAATTGTAACAATTTCACATGACTCTGATAATTCATAGGCTCCCATAGCAATATTTAATTATGCGTTACTATTTTTAGTCGACAGAAAACCATTATGGAATAATATAAGTATTTGTTTCTAGATTATAAAATTTATATCGCAGTCGCTAATAGGACAGTGATCTTTTGCTAAATGTATAGCTAACATTAGCAGATTTTCAATGATGGATGGATAAAAGTCACAAATCTTGAATTGGATAAATGTACATTCATTTTTTCTTTTTTATATTCGTAAAACATTCTAAAAAGTGTTCTTTTTATGATTCTGTTTAATTGCTAGAGCATTCTTTCTACATTTGCACGATCTTTCAAAGTTGTGTTGCTGATTTTACCGATAGTATTTTTTCTCAGGCTGAGGAATCGACATACTAGATTAGCAACTAGGTCCCACCCTTTTGCAGGTAACAGATAAGATGTAACCGTAATTTCTACTCCAACAGCTTCTTTTTTCGCGCTTCCCGCCTGTGGACTTCCCTTCCACATGTCTGCTTTCCCGACAGCAAAATCTCCAGGTGTTTAAATGTTGGGTCAATAGACACCTCCTATCACACTAACTTCCAATTATTCTAAGAACACTCTCATCTACCCAACCCTACCCTTTGACATTTCCTCTATTGAACCATCATTTCGCCAACGTATGTAGCCCCCTGCGCAGTAGTTTTGGAAGCATTAAATGAAATGCCTTACTCAAGGTGAAACGCTTATTAAAAAAACAATATTATTTAAAAAACGGGATATATACATTAGTCATTCACAGACAAGCCCGTTTCGCTGTATCACAGCTCATCAGTGTGGCTAGACATATCAACTTGCTTCTGGCCCGGATCGAAACTCGACCGAAGTGGTGTCAGTCGGAGTCGCTACTCCCTAAGCCATGGGCGCACGGCGTCAGAGTGGGAAATTTTAACGTCTTGCATGTAAGCAGTATATACAGACGCTAGTCACCGAGAGAACTCAATTCATTTCTGAAGAGTCACGATTTATAGCATTATTCACGCATTATTGTAATAATCTAAAATCCTTTCTAAATTATATATATATATATATATATATACACACACACACACACATATATATATGAGTGTGTGTGTGTGTATATGTATATAAAATTTAGAAAGGATTTTAGATTATTACAATCGGTAATACATATTTCAACGCACATTGGGGCTCTTCAAACACAAATGGTACAAGAGTTGGTCTTCAAAAATCCCCGAAAAACTTTTTTACATAGACGTTCATATGTCCATATTTAGAGTAGAAATAAGTAACAGTTCTTTACGAAAAAATTATCGCTCATTTAAAAAGAACCTCAAATAACAGAAAAAAAGCAAGTATAAAGAAAAAGTAGACGATTGATTAGAGAAAAGAGAAAAAATGAGGAGAAAGGAAGAAGAGAAAAAATGAGGGGAAAGGAAGAAGAGAAAAAAAGAAAAAAAGGAAAAGAAAGGACAAAGAGATACATTAAAAAAAATAAACAGTATCCAGAGAACTAAATGTTGACTTTATGTATCAATATTGCTTCTATAACACCCGTCCGCTTTCTTACAAAAACATGAAGTGGAAAATTTAACTCTGAAATTTAGTTTCAAATATAATGGTATATATTTACGGTACGAAAATAAATTATACATCATAATTTTAATACAATTTGAAAAAAAAACTACCCTAACTATTATTTTAAATATTCATATTAATTTTAAAAAAATTAGTCAAATAAAAATTATAATTAAATATAAAAAAGAAAGAGAGAAACAAAAAGAAAGAGAGCAAGATAGAATAGAATTTAAAATAATTAAAAGATAACTCGATGGAAACCGACGTCTATTACACTAGTATTCATTCTTAGAAACCCGACATGGAGTTAACATTTATTTCTCTAGATACTGTTTATTTTCTTTTTTTGTGGGCGAAGGTGTTGTTTATAAATAAGTAAGTAAGTAAAAAAAATAAAAAAAATATTCAAATCAATAAAATGAAATAAGATGAAATAAATCAAATGTTGGTTGGTTGAAATATCTGTGGTTTCTCACATCAGCACGTGTATAAACAGATAAATAACCAAACCAATAGATAAATGAATCCTAAATTTTAATGCTTCTAAAACGAAGCTACTATCAATTAACCATCATAGACAACCGCACCTACCTCCCATTAGCATGGACCAGGCTTGCCTCCCAGAGAGTAAAACACTGCGCCTCCTTGGTCTCACACTTTCAGCGAACCTCAAGTGGAATGACTATATCGAATCCATTGCTAAATCCGCTGCTATGAAAGTCGGTTCTCTGTGCAGGGCCCGGAGGTTTTTTCCGTGTGAATCTATCCTGCACATTTATAAATCTACCATCCGCCCGTGCATTGAATACTGTTGTCATATCTGGTCGGGTGCCCCTGCTATTTTCCTTGGGCTTCTCGACAAGATACAGCGGAGTGTCTGTAATATGATCGATACTGACTTGTCACTTCTATAAATACTTCCATGGCTTCTGCTCCGATGAACTTAGATTACTGGTGCCCCCTCGGTTCGAATTTGCACGAGATACTAGATTAGAAACTAGATCCCACCCTTTTACAGTGAAACCGATAAAATGCAACCGCAACTTCTACTCCAACAGTTTCTTTTCTCGTACTTCCCAACTGTGGAATTCCCTTCCACATGACTGCTTCCCCGACGGCTACACTCTCCAGGAGTTTAAATGTAAGGTTGATAGACACCTCCTAACACAATAACTCGCTTTCATTCTTTCAAACACTCTTCCCATCCTCCAAAACTACCTATGACCCCCATTCTGAAATTTCCTATATCTAACCACTCTTTCTATTTACCTTCCCCTATGTAGCCCCAAGCGCAATAGTGGCAGTGGAATGCCTTGCTTGGGAAGAAACGATTTTAAAAAAAGTGCTTACCCCAATTTGAAATGGTTTTGGTTTGGTGTTCCCTCATTAGTGTATCTTGTTTTTTGTTTTCTCTTTATTTTCCTGTGGTGCCTTTTTGCTTGGGGTAAAACAATTAAAAATATCTGTAGAGGACGGAGAGAGACGCCATATCCGGTCCATGAGAAAGAAGCTGAAATCAAGCTGCCAGATATTTGTAAATATGAAAGAATTATTCTGACGAGAAAAAAAAACTCACTGGCTCAAAACAGTGAACCAGCCTATCTAGCAGTACATGTAGCTATTGATTCGTTGTAGTCGTTCTTTTGTGTTCGGCAGAGAGAGCGAGGCTGAGGAGGCACAGTATTTGCTTTCTGGGAGACTAGCGTTATCAATACTGATGGAAAGTAGGAATATTTCTGTGTGGTGGTTAAAGGAGAGTAGCTTCGTTTTGGAAGCATTAAAATTTAAGAAATCTTTCATACCACCAGTATACTACAGACTGGAAGTTCATTCCTAGAGCACCAGCGAGCTTTTAAAGAAAGATCGACGAAGTCCAGGAAAAGCATAGGACCGAAGATAGAGCCTTCAGGAAACCCACATTTTTTATAGGATCTGGAATTAATCCCGTTTAATGCAAATTCATTACAATATTTGATAGGAAAGTTTGAATTCAATCGAACAAACGTCCAATTATACCATAACCCAGCTTGCGCAACATGCCAATCCCTGTCAAAAGCTTTTGAGATATCTAGGGTAATGATTGTTAGCACATCAATGGTAGACCCAGCAAAACGGAAGCCATACTGCTTCTCAGATAAAAGTTTGTGGAATATGAGGTAGACGTAATTATATTTATATATATACCTCATATTCCATAAACTTTTACATTTATACACGTGCTGATGTGAGAAACCACAGACATTCCAACCAACCAACATTTATTTCATCTTATTTAATTTTATTGATTTGAATATTTTATATATATATATATATATATATATATATATATACACGCACAATAATTGGGTAGGTATGAGTGGAATAAAATTACGTATCCGAAAAACACTGTTCTTTAAAAAGTGCTCAATATAAAGTGAAGCAATGAATTTTTATTTAGTTTATTGAGGGAGTTTAGCTATTTTCGAAATTGGAAAACTTTTCCTCTCAGAATTACTACCATATATATATATAAGACACAAGAAGTGTCGAAACAAACCAGATATTTTTGTAGGGATATTATAACATATTTAAGTTAAAAAAATTATATATATATATATATATATATATATATATATATATATATATATATATATATATTGTTTTATAGCGGAAATTTCTAGCTGGTAATTTAACAATAAAAATGTGATTTTATATATTTAGACTGTTTTGACACCAGCTTGCAGTTAACTATTTCCCCATTCTTAGGACTGTAAAATTTGCTAGTAAACCAAGAATTATAACATCGGAAAAAACAACTAAGATGTTGTTCCACGATCTTCAAAACCTTCCTATCAAAGACCTTGCTACCAGATGTAATATATCGACATTCATGGACACTAAATAATCTGTAAAATATATACTATTAACCACCTAATAGAATTTGAGCAACTTTCTCTGAATGTTGAATTGCTCATACTGATGTTATAAACATTGCATTACAGGAACTTCATAAAATACGAATTAAAAATACGTCATGAATTTTAAATAAAATAACAAACTTTCGAAACATTCATAACCACAAATAAGCAGAACAGTCGAACATAGGAAGAATGCTACTTGTTGGTTTAATTTTTATCGTTACCAAAATCTTTCAAACTTGACATTTCGTAGTTAACGTCGGCAGTCTCAGAAAATGATGTCGCCCGCTAACCTGACAGATATTTGCATTGATTGCTAACGGAAATATAATTTTCGGGAATAGATAATTTTTTATATACTAAATTTTAATTGATATGCAATATTCTTTGCAGGAGCGAAATATTAGTAGTCGTGTTTAATTTCAGCTTTATTATGACATTTTCCGTAATCATTTTACACCAAGTGAGGAAATAAAGTCAATAAGACGCAAAAGGTTGCTGTATTATGACGTTTTGAAGCTTCTAGACTAATGGAATTATTGGGCACTCTTCAGACGATGCCACCTTCTAATTCATTCTCTCCCGTCTTGAATATAACTTACACGTAATATATTTTAGCGACATTTATGTAGCATAAAGTAAAATTATTGGAAAAGTCGGAAATAAACTAGAATAACGATTTTTTTATGTAAACAAAATATTCTTTATCAAATATAATTATTTTATTAGTTATTTATCTCAGAATTTTCAGATAAATCAACACGAACGTAGTTAATTAAAAAACATTCTTTTATAACTTTTTCACCGTATACAAGGCAGTACGGCCACTGGTGCAGAGGGGTTTACAGTGAGAGAAAAATAAAATAAAAAGTCAGTTACTGTTGATGTCAAAAAAAAAAGATAAGAGAAAGATGGCAAAAAATAAGATAGAAGATGGCATATAAATTCGCACTTAAACATTTGAAGATTGTAGCTATCAGTGAAGCAAGGATACGAAAACGTGTTCTAAAGGCAGTAAGTGAGAGAAAAGAAATTGCCAAATTAATGTAATTAAATTATAAGAATATGACATTCAAAATAAATATGAGTTTGCCAAACTGATATAACTTCAGTTTATGAAATATTTAATATTCATAACATCTAAAAATTTAAAAACACTGTTTTATAAAACTTGAGTTTGCAGCCTATACTATCCTAAATATTAAGTCGGCTCTGTGAAAGTAAACGCGAAAACGAAAACATTATTAAGAAGAGACAACAATAAAAGTACAGGAATTAAAAACACAGAAGATAACAATCGCATTGAATTTGAATTTTTGAAGATCAAACTACCTATTCGTATATTAATAGCATAAAGAATTGATAAGCGCAAATGTTTAAAGAGAATTTCTCGAACGGTAATTTTTCTTTACTGAATTTAGGTATGGGTGACTTTTATAAATTTGAAAGTTTCGTTAAAATACCAAACTTTAATTCAATTTGAATTGCCAAATTTATTTTGCCTAAACATACAAATATGAACATTTTTAAAGAATGCAAAAGCAAATATCTAAAACATTAGATATGTATATACATATATGTTTTATGTATTTTGTATTCATTTTTGATCGATTTCAAATCTTTTTTAAATTAATTTTCCATTCACATGTATATAGTAAAAGTCATACAATACGTTTTTTCGTCAGGATATTTTTTCTTAAATATCTGCCGTCTAATCATAAATAATTCATTTCGGTTTTACATATGATAATCTTATTTTCTCTTTCAGTTCCATCTACAATAATTTCTAACCACTTAGACCCCCCTTCCTCCTGAAATTAAAAGCGCGACAAACAGAATGCTGACTATTTTGAATATATATTTTATGCAAGGTTTGGCAAAACAAAAGAAGAACAGTTGCTAAATAGTAAAATTTAAGCAGTATGAGAAGTGTTAGTAATGTCTTGGCTACCGGCGCGGAAAGTTGGAAATTCTAACCGAGTTCAAATTAGCCTGTTTGTAGCATAGAGACATTATGTTTTCGTTAGGTGTGGGACTGAAGTTCTTGTTTGACAGATACACCCCTTTTTTTTCGTTGAAGTCCGTATCGGCTGTGGAGCTGCATTAGTCTCCAGGACTGTCTTCTCATCCGTGCAGAAAAATTACACTGTGTCTGTTGCTTGCTGAAAATGAAAGTAACTGTCTTTTCACTAGACAGAGGTTTTTTGTAGTATTAATAAGGACAACGCATAAGTTCTATATTGGCTACTTTTATTTTATGCTGTTGGTAACTTGTGCTAACTATTTGTCGGTGCCGAATGTGAACAAATAAGAGAGATGAAGACTTTCTATACCTGATATGTTTTACAACTAAAGGGAAAGGAACAAAATAAATACATTTGTAAAATGAAGACCCTGTTTTACCAGGAAATTGAGGATTCGTCAGTTCATGAGGTAATAAAAAGAGACTGCGATACTTTAATTTTTCTTCCTTTTTTATTGCAGAATGTGTGCTATTAACTGATGCAATCAAACACATTGTATTTATAATGTAAGATATACATAAAAATTATACTAAATGATATTTTTTTATTTTATTTCTTCCAGAGAAATCAGTTGAAATTCATATCTGTATTTCTAATATAGGATGTACATAAAAATAAAAATAAAACTTTTTATTGTATTTTTATATTTTTTAATTAAAATTAATATTTTATTTTTGGAATTATATTTTAAAATAATATTTTATTCATGGAATTATTTTACGTAGGCTGATGGCGTATATACATGTGACATAATTATTCTCACATACTAAACACTGAACAAGGCAAGTTTTAAATTTTCTCTCCTACAAGTTGTCTAGAAACACAGTTCAGCCGATCTCATTCGGTTTTCTAACATTTATTTTTTGTTTTTTATCGTTGATATCACACTCTAAACCAATAATTATGTTAAAGAAACATGAAATGTTGTATGAGTCTAGACGCATATTCAACGCAGAACTTTTTATATAAGGTCGCTTTAGAAAATAAATTATATGAAAAAGTATTCTGAATAACCGAATAACTGAATAACTGAATTGAATTTCTCATAAATTCGGATATATATTTCCAATTTCCTTGTTACAGATTATTTTCATAAGAGGTAAACAGATAAATTCGTGTGCCATTTAACTTATTTTGCCAAATAATGAAATCGTAGAGAAACTGCGGTAAGTTGTGTTATATTTTGGCAGGAAATTCATTTTCTAACAGAGCTGCTATGACGTTGATTGTTTCTAAGCGCGACATGATTATATACCACAGTTACCAGATCTTGCTGCGACTATTTATTTTTTTCTGAATTTAAAATCAGTTCGAAAGGGACGAATATTTCAAATGCTTCGAATGTGATACCAACAGTACCAAATTTCAATGACATGCCATATATATATATATATATATATATATACATATATATATATATATATATATTTGAGAATAATAAACAAACATGAGAGATCGAATGGAATTCAATTCTTCTTTCATGTGCCGTTTTACTCAATTAATTCATCGTTGTTTAATGTTTAGTCAATGAAATATTATACCTAATTTTATTAGACAACATCAAAATACAATTCTGATGTTGCACAAATAGAACAACTTTCATTTGCCTGCTAAATTCTGCTTGTATTCTCCTAACCAGACTTGATTTCTAAGATTTTTCTTCGATTAAATTTTGTCTCGTTACGTAATTATATTTAAACAGAAGTAATAAAAATTATATAAATGAAATTTATTCAAATACTAATTGTAACCAATTAGGTTATGCTAGAAATAATAGATTATGGAAAAATTTAACTATTAGTGTGTTTGTAATGTAGTTACGTTTAGCGAAAAAGTATTGCAAATAATATATATGTTAGGTTTATCTAAAAAAAACTATACATGAAAAATTAATATGTAATAATGTAATCATTAATATTTCAAAGACTGTACGCTAAAAGAAAGACTAATCTTCTGTTGTACATGAAGAAAGCTGAGATATTCCTTTTTTAAACTATTCTTCGACATAAGTGTCTTTAGTAATTGCAATAAATTAAATTCTTTATTTTCTAAATTTGATGAATGTGAATGATGTAGAAAGATATCTCATCCTAATTTTTTATTGGTTTGTTGTTTTCTGTATCACAAAGCAAGTTAAATAGAAAGAAAAGCTTTCTTTGCCTAATAAATTTAACTTAATTTTAAATAACTTATAAAAAACTTATAAATCAAATAAATTTGATGAATGTGAATGAAGTAGAAAGATATCTCATCCTAATTTTTCATTGGTTTGCTGTTTTCTGTATCACAAAGCAAGTTAAATAGAAAGAAAAGCTTTCTTTGCCTAATAAATTTAACTTAATTTTAAATAACTTATAAATAAAAAACTTATAAATCAAATAAATTTGATGAATGTGAATGAAGTAGAAAGATATCTCATCCTAATTTTTCATTGGTTTGCTGTTTTCTGTATCACAAAGCAAGTTAAATAGAAAGAAAAGCTTTCTTTGCCTAATAAATTTAACTTAATTTTAAATAACTTATAAATAACTTATAAATCAAATAAATTTGATGAATGTGAATGAAGTAGAAAGATATCTCATCCTAATTTTTCATTGGTTTGCTGTTTTCTGTATCACAAAGCAAGTTAAATAGAAAGAAAAGCTTTCTTTGCCTAATAAATTTAACTTAATTTTAAATAACTTATAAATAACTTATAAATCAAATAAATTTGATGAATGTGAATGAAGTAGAAAGATATCTCATCCTAATTTTTCATTGGTTTGCTGTTTTCTGTATCACAAAGCAAGTTAAATAGAAAGAAAAGCTTTCTTTGCCTAATAAATTTGACGACAATAAATGTTTCCATTATTTATCCTTCCATTTTCCAATGGATCGCAATGGACGACATTTTATATTTCTCCAGGAATATTTTTAAGGATTAAGTTCAGGTTATAACATATATACAGGATCCTAATTTTGTCTTAAATAATCTTCTTTTATTTTAATTTATTTAGTTTTTGTCTTCATCTTTTGTAAACATGGAAACCCCATTTTTCTTACTTGTAAAAATGAAAGAATTTGGCATTTGCAGATTGTATAATATCTATTTCGATTTTTAAGTTGACAGCTGATGCGGAACAGAAATTTCCTTTCTGAATGTTTTCTCCAATTCGGTTAACATGTTCGTCAGCAGTTCAACATGACATTATATATTTGCTCTAAAATCTCTTTTGAGGTAAATCCAATTCACTTAACTCGATCAAAATACTTAATGTACGGTGATTTGTCATCCAGAGTGTACTTGTCCGAGATGAGATGCAATTTTAAATGCTATAAGCAGCTAAAATGTCCGTGTTTTTTACTGCATCCGCATACACAAAACATATTTTAAATATTTTCTGTAGCTGAATTTATGTTTGGGGATTGATGCAATATCTCAATGCAAATATTCTGCGTTTTAAACTCTTAAACCTCAATTGTGTCAAATGCTGAAATTAAGGGTCATATCGGATCGAATATAGGAACTTTTTGTCAGATACAGCTTCCTATAATCTAGTTTCTGGTTTGATTCTTTGATTCGTAATTCAAAACAGTAAAACACATAATTAATCTATGATCAGTTGTTATATGTGAAAATCAGTTACATACATGATAAAGACAAAATAGATAATAACGTGCAATCAAGTGTGCATTTACATTCTTCGTCATTTTACAACAAATGCTTTCAAAAGTGTATCCGATGATAGAACGATTAACTAACTTGTCTATTGTAATGTGTCTATATGTATGGGAAATTCGTCAGGACAATCATTGTGAATGACTCTTCCTTTCTCTGACGAAGGTAATGTGAATATTCCTTATTGTGTTGCCTTTATCGAAATGGTCTATGTTTATCTTCCGGAATTCACAAGGAATTTATTGTATCTATTTACCTGCAATTAAATTTATTTAAACTACATGCATGAGGTAATATAATTTCACAAATTAAAATGTTAGTTAATGAATTTGCATGATTTCACACCAAAATTGTCTACTCTTTGGGTGATAGAACTCCGCTTTAGGATATATAGTCATCGTATTCTAAACTCGGATTGCAGGAAGAAAAATGCCATGTCTTGAAATAATTATTTACCAATGCCTATTTTTAAATTCTAAGATAATTGTCTATCAGTTAAACGCCAAGATTTGTTTTTTTAAATTCGTAGCCAAAAGCATTTAGTTTTCATATTTATTAGCAGAATTCTAATCATATAAATAGTATTCTTTCCGTAGTGAACGTCATCATTAGCTTTTTAAATTACACAACCATTTAATTACTTTTCTGATTATAGCCAAAACTATGAAAAGACCGTATATATATATATATATATATATATATTCACTCGACACATGGTCTGAGAAATTATAAGGGTGGAACAATATTCAACGAAAATAGAAAGAAACTGAAAGGAAAATATGAATTTCATAGAAAATACATTTGGACTGCCTTGCAGCAATATATTTTTATTATGTAATTTTCTAATTAACCTAAGATCGATTAGATCAAATGTGCTTAATTTGCATTTTCAGAATATTTATCTAAATTTATTTATAAATTGAACTTTGTCTGTGTGTGTGTTTGTCTGTGTGTCTGTGTATCCGTTATCTATAGACTCCGAAACGGTTGAACCGATTTTTTTGAAAATTTACACAATTGTACTATAAGCGTCTGCGAGTGTTCCTAGCTAGGTTTTGTGTCGAGGTACCCCCGATAAATATCGAAAACCGATAATCGAAAAAATCAGGTTATAGAAGTAGTGGTCCGATTTTAATCGAATTTGATACACTCATAGATAAAGACATAAGAAACGATATTCAGAAGTTTCAAGGTTGCAGTTCTTACAATAGTGCAGAAAATTGATAATATATATATATATATATATATATATATATATATATATAAAAGGAAAGATGTTTGTGTGTGTGTCTGTTTATCCGTCTATGTGTCCTTTATACAAATCCACAATTTTTATCCGAGTCTCACTAAACTTCACACAAATATTCTTTAGGCTGAGTCTAAGCTCCAGGACCATGGATTAGTTTTAAAGCTTTCATTACACCCGAGCAACGCCGGGCTATACTGCTAGTCTTCTAATAAAGAACACATTAATCATAGAAAAATTTCGGAATAATGCACAAAATGTACTGAGAATAAACTAAGGGTTATTTTTCTGGTCAAAATGACTCAAAAGATGTATTTTATAAATCAGAACGCCTATAAACATATAATTTTTATATGATTAATGCGTTTTGATTTATAAAATACATAATACAGAACACTTACAAAGAATGAACTTAGTTCTCTTCTTCTAACTCAAAAGGATCAACTGATGCATGAAAGACTTTATTATAATTCTGACTATTCCATTTTGACCGCAATAAAACGTAAAAAGAATATATATCAGATACACTACGGAAAAATAACACGTTTTTAAAGCTCGTTACAAGTCGTTTTATTTTTTGTATTATCAAAACAATTAAAGTGCTGCTCAGCCAGTTCATGCGCCATCGATCGGAACTACTAAAATAGGATGTGGCAATGTATGCTTAATAAAGCAGGTCGGTTACGACTTCCTATTTAGCGTTCCCATGTAATTTTTCACTCTTTTGCAACAGGTATCCTGGCCTTGTCATGATGCAAAATCCCTTTGCCGTGTCTATGCTCGTATAGTGGCTGTTTTTTCCTCAATCAAGCGCATTGATTCCAGCAGCTCATATTAAACCACAATCAGCTGATCCCACCAATTGCAAAGAAGAAGCTTCGAACCATGGACATTTAGCTTAGATGATGCATGACCAGGCTTAACCCCAGGATCTTCTACGCTTAGTGTTATCATAGTGTATCCACTTTTCATCCCCGGTCACAATAAGATGCAAAACCTTTCTTTTTCTGGCGTAGATGCTGAAGACGCCGTTCGAGTCTCTTAGATTCAACTATAACGGCACCCAAAGTGTTTATTTTTCAAACATTCCTAATGATTTCAAACCTTTCGATATTGTTGCGTGATCAACTATTATTATGGTGTTTTCACTCGTCAGGGATGTTTGCCGTTAGATACCGGTTTTTTATGATTTGCATAGAATAAGTCGTGATTTTGTGGGTGAGGTTTTGTTTGTGATTGGTTGGATATTTTTTGTTTTTGGTAATAATTGGTTGATTTAAATTTGTTTTTATTTATATTGTGTAGTTGTTTGTATTTTTACTTTTAGTGGATGAGATAATGGAAGTTTGTTAAATTAGGTTGTGTATTTTGTTGGATTGCTCTCAAAGCAGTATTATAAAATATAACGATATCATCACAGGAAAAGTTATTGCTTATTCGATATTCTATAGAGGAGGGTAATTTTTTTTATTATAGATGGAGTTTGAATAAATTTTGGGTGGATATATTTGAATATGCGCTTGATTTTATGTAAGATTGTTATGTATTATTAACTAGGTCTAGTATAACATGTAAAAATATACTTTTTTAAAAATTAATGTTAATGTACATTAAGGTTTAGTCACTTAAACTAGTTATATATTAATTTCCGAATTTTATTGGCTTTAATTTTGATAGGATTGTCACCATCATAAGGTCATCATCTATATATAAACCTATGTCGTTAATAGTGATATTATTGTGGACAGTTAGGCTATACAAAATAATTAAGCAAAAATGATTTGAAGACTCAGCTGAGTCTAGCGATTCCATGCTAATATTGAACTGATCTTCAGATTTAGTCTTAATCTACCATTCTGTGTTGTGGATGAGGACGGATCGTTTTGAGTTCATAATGATGACCAGTTCCTGCTTTGTAAAATCGGATTTAACAGTAGCGAACTTTAAAATTAAAGTAAATAGCTCCCTGGAAATGCATTTATAGTAATCCACAATATCAAACTTGATCAAAGAACAATTAGTTTTATTATTGATATAGCCGGATCAATTAATGACATATGTGGAATTAGTTAATTGTGTGAATCTAAGGCGTTTTGGGCTAATTTCACAAATTTCTTGCTTTGTAGGCTTGCTTATCCCGGTAGGGCAAAAATCACAAACCTGATTGCCAGGATTATAACACCTACAATACCTGATATCGATAAAATTAGCAATCTTATACTAGATCTTGTTAATATACAAATAAAAATAAATATCTTGGATTAGTAAATTGAATAAACACCACACATATAATCAGAATTCTTTATTCTGCCCTAATGGTCTACTCAACTGTCTGAAAAAGGTAATAATTTGTTATATATTTCAATAAAAAGCGGTATCAGCATCATTGACCAACCATCGTCTGACGAAGTACAATTAACTCTACTGAAACACGCTAGCTTTTGTGCAGCGATATAAAATACTTTCATTATAACTACTCATGATAGAAATATTACAGCAATAAATATATATGTACTAGCAGTATAGCCCGGCTTTGCTCGGGTGTAGTGAAAGCTTTAAAACTAATCCATGGTCCGGGAGCTCAGACGCAGCCTAAAGAATATTTGTGCGAAGCTTGGTGAGACTCGGATAAAAATTGTGGCTTTGTATAAATGACATACAGACAGATAAACAGACACACACACACAAACATCTTGCCTTTTATATATATATATATATATATATATATATATATATATATATATTATCGATTTTCTGCACTATTGTAAGAACTGCAACCTTGAAACTTCTGAATATAGTTTCTTATTTCTTTTTCTATGAGTGTATCAAATTTGATTAAAATCGGACCAATCATTCTATAACCCGATTTTTTCGATTATCGATTTTCGAAATTTATCGGGTGTACCTCGACACAAAACCTAGCTAAGAACACTCACAGACGCTTATAGTACAACAGTAAATTTTCAAGAAAATCGGTTCAGCCGTTTCGGATTCTATAGGTAACGGACATTCACACACACAGACGCACACACACAAAGTTCAATTTATAAATAAGTTTAGATGTGTGTGTGTGTGTATGTCAGTTTAAAAACGAAAATGATAAAAATAGTACTATTCATACTCTCTCCATTGATATCAATGTGATGCTCTAAATAGGAAGAAAAAACGTGATTCTATAATTAGCTTAAATAAAGTAAAAACATTCTGTCAAAATCACAGAAATATAATCAACATAAAATATAATCTATCATAAAATAAATTGAATGGATCTGTTCTTTTAATTCAACTCAAATAAAAAGAATTTTTATTTACCGAAGCTCACGCCAAATCTTCCCAGAGCGATTCCCATTCATTGTATTCTGGGTGGGTTGAATTTTCTGATCACCCCAAATGTGAGCAACTTGGATGAGCTAAATATGAGATCGCGTTCATCCCGGTAAATAAGCCAGAAACGGATTTTCTCTTTCTTTTTTTAAATTGCAGAAAGTTTCTTGTAATGACTACGTAAGTACCGTGAATATCAACTGCACTTACAAAATGGGGTTAGCATGAGGGTTTGATTTGTTGCAATTTTTATTTAAAATTAAAAGAGTTCCAAACATTCAGCTAAAAACAAAGAAACATTGATTTAAAATTTATTACTTTCAAATAATGACAAAAATTTAATTAAATAACAAACAAATATTGATTAAAATTTATGATTTCAAAATAGTGCCAAAAAGTTAATTAAAAAATAAACATTAATTTAGAAGTTATAATTTCCAGAGATTAACAAAAATTTAATTAAGAACCAAACAAAAAATGATTTAAAATTTCCTATTTCAAAATAATGGCAAAAATGTAATAAAAAGAATACAGACGTTGGTTTCAAATTTATAATTCCTTGAGGTGAATTAACATGAAAAGACTCGATTCAGTAATTGCCTGGACATATTTCTATGACTTTAAGGGATTTTTTAATTTTATGTCACAGCATTAACCTGAAAAATGACTGACTTTGTTGTAATACTGGTTAATATGTTTGCATCTTGTCAATATATCGCTTGAGGTCGGTTTACCCATTTTTAAAACTTGCTGGTAATATCTTGGTTCTTTACTTGGAATTGAGCGTCGACCAGTGAATCCAAGAAAGAAATAGGAGCCGCCCCCCAGCTATGAGGTCAGACTTTTTTAATTAAAGCATCTATTGTTCCAGTGCGCAGTCGGTTTCCAACAGAGAATTGTTAGGTGAAAAAAGTGCTTAAGGATAGGCGAAGGCAGTCAAGCTCGAAACAATGACAAATTGAAACTCTTTTGCCGATGGCACCCGTCCTAAAAGTCCCCAAATAACTCAAATCTTTTCCTGTTGTAGACATGGGTATCAAAATAGCAACCTAGCGAGCCTTTCATTGACCATTTTCACATGCCGTTCTCATTAACTTAGAAGGTAGGATCGATATGAAGATAGATCAATATTTCCCTTTTAATGTTTGTTGCGTCTGCGACTTGGCTGGCCTTTCATTAGAGGTCCACTCATACTTGGGTGGTCATTGTAGATTGTATGGGAACTCCAATCATTGTTTCTATTCCTGAACGAAAGCGAAGAAATATTATTTTCCCAGAAAGTTGCTAAACATATCACTGTAATATTTTCTTTTTGTTTTTCCTGTAATTTTTGCTCAATGATTATATTTCTAATTTCCATTTTGGATCGCAGAAAGGAAGTAATTGTTTTCCATGTATTTCTCTGACGTAATCGTGCTCTTTTCTTTTCTCATGTGATAAATATTTAACAACTTATTTGTCAAAAAACATTCGCTAACATTTTACGTCAAAATATAACTTACTAGTACTTCAGACGAAAGGAAATTACTATGGTTAACGCCTGGGAATGTAAACCTTTTTAAATCCCAAAAAGGCGGGTTTTTTGTCATATATATATATATATATATATATATATATATATATATATATATATATATATATATTTGAATAAATATAATTTTAAGGTGTGCTATGTTTATAGCCTTATTATTGCACTTACCGTGAAACAGTCTGTCGCCCTTGAGTGTTGACTTCAATGATCACTTTATATTTATATATATATTCAGAAGATCAAACGATTACACTAACTTGGTTACAACTTTTGGATATCTTACACGTTAATTTGAAAGAACTGATTTGACTCTGACCAACAACTTGTTAATAATAACTATCTACTTATCTATCTATCCATATATATATATATATATATATATATACATATATATATATATATATAAGTGACTGTGTGTGTATGAGTTAAAATTATAGCTTTTCTATGTCTGTTTATTGCATCTATTGGGCAAATAAATCTCTGAAAAGATGCCTGCTGCGCAGGAAAGAAATTTCAAGAATCAATCTAATACCTAAACTCTCGAATCTGCTGCGATAACTTTGAGGAGGTTGAGAAAAATTAAATTCTTGTAATGAAAATTGGAAGTTTTCAAACAGCTTTTACTTGTGCCTTAATTCTGATTTTCTGTATTATGAATTAGCATAAAATTTTCTTAAAATGCCCCTTTCAAAATTCTTTTGATTGTAAATCTTCCATTTTTACCTCACCCTTTTAGAGACGACGCATAGAAAACAAGTATCTCCTTACTGCTTTATTTACAATTAAATTTTGCCGTTTTTAATTAAATTGACTTAAATGCCATATGTGAAACAGGTTATGGGCGATCATATATTGAAAGAGACATTACTGACTGAGCAGAAGGTTATCCCGCAGTAGGTTAACATTACTTTCTGCTGTAGACTGGTTGCCAGCCAAGACTATAGAAACCCAATCTATCCTTTTATTTAACTCATAACTGGAGGGAAGAGATGGGTTAATATCTTTCCCAAGGGTATTTGTGCGTAAGTGAATGCAATGCAACCAAATTACTCGTGATGAAACAACTACATTTAAGAAAAGGTTGATCTTTGGAAGAAATTCTTTGATTTTGTCTATTTTGAAAAATTAAGTGAAATCCACAGTCGGGGTCATCAGCCTGACTAGTCTCTTAGGATGTTACACATAACAAACTGAGCTGAAATTTAAGTTAAACAGCAAACTAGCAAGTAAGAACGGGCTTTCTAGCCGTGGCTGGAAGTCAGTCAAAGAGAAAGACGACACTGAATTTTATATTGTAGGGAAGTAAAAGAGAAATGGTTCCACCTTATTTCCCAAGATTTCATGTCAATTTTCAAAGGAAATATAGACATAGATTCTTAGAAGAGACAAGATCGGCTACGTTCTGAAGGGATATATCAAGTATAAAACGTTAAGATTCCATTGCTCCCAGTGGAGCATAAGCAACCAAAGACTCCTCACCATTGTCGAAGAGTTCATCTGTGACTTGTCTTTTTACATGGGAGTTTGGAATCGGCGCAAACTCTTTTAAACTCCGAACAAGGTAGATAAGTTATGAACCCAGGTTATACAACGCAATATGGCTTAATATTGAATCAATAGCTGCAGAGAGAAGATATAGATTTGAACATTTCCCAAGTGAATGCAATGTATTCGACTAGAATTAGAAGTTGGCTCTCCAATTTCTCATTCCTTACCGATAGGTAACACACATCCAAGTATAAAATGGGGCAGTCATTTCAGATGATAAAAAATGAATTAATTTATAGTATCCAAAATTTCAATATAGTCAGTCAGTCAGTTAAGTGCCATACGTGATACACGCTCGGGCGATCATGTCTCGAAAAAGACATGACTGACTGGGCAGAAGATTATCCCGCAGTAGGTTGCTATTGCTTTCTGCGGTAGACTGGTTGCCGACCAAGGCTATAGAACCCAATCTGTCCTGCTATTTAACCCATAACTGGAAGGAATAGACGGATTAATACCTTTCCCAAGGGTATTTGCGCGTAAGTGAATACAATGGATTCAACTGGAATTCGAATTCGGCTCCCCGGTTTCTCGTTCCGAGCCGATATCCACCGTACCACAACGCACATCCTTCAATATAGTAATAGACTTAATTTAGTATAGATATGGATTAAAGCTCGGAGAATTATATAGTACAGTAGAAATACAATTTAATTTCATTTCATTTAAAATTAGCTCTATAGCTCGGTGTTGCTCGAGTGTAACAAAAGCTTTAAAACTAATCCAAGGTCCTAGGGCTCAGACCCTTTGGACGTTGGCACGAAAGACTAAAAAGCAATAGTTGTCTCGTGTTAAATCGAAACCGTAGACAGAAAGAAAAATGAATGGATGTAAGTCAAATTTTGATTTCCTGGTATCGATATCACATTAGTTTTGTTCGTCGTAAACTGAATTTTGAAGGCTAAAAGAGCCATCTGAGTAAATGCTATCATGGCTGAGACTAAGAACTACAATTATACTTACTTTTAGCAAAACCTAAAATAAAAGGGATGAAAAAGTACAGACATACAGGCAGATAAACAGACACACACACAAACATCTTGCCTTTTATATATATATATATTATCGATTTTCTGCACTATTGTAAGAACTGCAACATTGAAACTTCTGAATAGCGTTTCTTGTCTTTGTCTATGAGTGTATCAAATTAGATTAAAATCAGACCATTCCTTCTAAGATCCGATTTTTTCGATTATCGATATTTATCTGGGGTACCTCGACACAAAACCTAGCTAAGAACACTCACAGACCCTTATAGTATATCTGTGTAAATTTTCAAGAAAATCGGTTCAGCCGTTTCGGAATCTATAGGTAACAGAGACACACACAGACACAGACACATACACACACAGACAAAGTTCCATTTATATAAAAAGGTTAGATACTTTTTTAATTAACACGTTGAATAGAAATTACAAAATCAGACTTCAGAAACTAGATTCATTATAACCTGAAATGATTCGTTTATATGTTACAGTTTACTGGTTAGTGCGAGTTTTAATTCCAGAATTATACGCTAGATTCCTGTAATTTGCGTTAACCTCAAGAAAGAAAACACTTGGTTGTATCTTTGATGGCAACATCACAAAATTAGCGTCTTAATAATAAAAATGGCAACAGCGGGTTATCTTAAGTTTCGGAAACAATATGTTAAACATTGTCAATATTCAAAAGTAGATGAGACTCCCCGAAAGCAATGCTATTTTTAATGTTGCTTCAACATGCGAGAGGTGAATATATTAGCAATTTGTCACTAATAGCTAAACAGGGGTATCTCGATGCGGAGTAATGGCTAACGGGTGTAGACCTGTTACGCGTTAGTTTGATTCTCACTCGATAGTCTACACTGAGTGAATAAGGCACCAAACGTGAAAAAATCTTAGGCGTTCATGTCCCAAAATAAACATGACTGACTGAGCAGAAGTTTTTCGGGAGTAAGTTGCCACTATTTCTGCGAAGGCAAGTTGCCAACCAAGGCTTTAGAACCTAATGTGTCCTGTTATTTAATCCATAGTTAGAGGTAATATATAGGGATTAATACATTTCCCAAGGCTATTTGTGCGTAAGTGAATACAACTAATTCAACTGGAATTCGAACTCTGCGCTCCGATTTCTCGTTAAGAGCAGATATCCACTGCAACACAACGCACATCCTAGTTTGGAATTTAAGGTCACAACTCGAGTGCGCATGTCATATAATCAAACAACCTCACTAAACAAGAAGCTGTATCTTCTATTAAATTGAAAATATTGTTTTGCCTTACAGTAAATCTAGACGTGAAGTCTAGAGATGTTGGAAATGTTGACTTGACTGCCAACCCAACCAATTGTATAGTCTTGATTTTGCAGAAAATATTTTCTTGACAAAGACGACACCAAAGCTTTTGTGAAAAATTTGGTCGCTTCTGTTGGTGTTAAATTTTATGAGAAAGATACAGAGGCTCTTCATATCGTTGGTAACAACGCGCATTGATCTTTATGACTATATGAGAAAATAGTACCGCAAATCTTATACCCGAGGATTATTGGCATAGAGTCACATGCTGCTGTTTACATTCAGATTAAATTATCTCCCTTTCTTGTATTGTAGCGTTGAAGTTCATGCTAGACACCAGATGCTTTTTAGGTTACAGCTTATTTGAATCAAACGCTTGATGCTTAAAAATAACGATTTGGCCAGATCATTACCCAAGAAATAGTCACTCAGTTAAGTGCCATACGTGATACACGCTCGGGCGATCATGTCTCGAAAGAGACATAACTGACTGGGCAGAAGATTATCCCGCAGTAGGTTGCCATTGCTTTCTGCGGTAGACTGGTTGCCGACCAAGGCTATAGAACCCAATCTTTCCTGCTATTTAACCCATAACCGGAAGGAAGGAAGAGACGGATTAATACCTTTCCCAAGGGTATTTGCGCGTAAGTGAATACAATGGATTCAACTGGAATTCGAACTCGGCTCCCCGGTTTCTCGTTCCGAGGTACCATGAGTATTTGTCACCGTAATGAAATCTTATTCTCGGTTTTTAATCTACAATTATAGACTAGCCAAGTCGCGATGAAAGTAAAAGTGATAGGATTTCTGCTCAGTTTCACAGGAACCTTTCCTTTCTCGTCGTTCTCCATGGGCCGTCTTCATCTCTCTGCGTCACTCTGCTCTTTTCGCTAGTAGTGGCCACTGTCACAAGGATTTCGCTGTTCTTTGTCTTGTCTTTGCCTAAAACAGTCATTTATTTTTATACATGAATCCCTTTGCCTGAGCCGCTTGCCATGTCTTTGATTAAACTGATAACCATCGACAAAACAAATGTCCGAATATATTTTTGTGACAGGTCAACAGTTGTATCATTTAATAAGAGATCAACTGAGACAGATATCACTACATAATTAACAAAACAATTCGACTGTTGCGCTTTTTGCACTTTTTTCAAATGTTTAGCGGTCATGGGGGTGTCCTACATGGGTTGAAATCAACAGGGAGGGGAATTGTTTGTTCTGCTAGTTATATTTTGGACATACCTAGTCGGAATTGTGGTACAGTGGATATCGGCTCGGAACGAGAAACCGCGGAGCTGAGTTCGAATTCCAGTTGAATCCATTGTATTCACTTACGCGCAAATACCCTTGGGAAAGGTATTAATCCGTCTCTTCCTTCCAGTTATGGGTTAAATAGCAGAATGGGTTCTACAGCCTTGGACGGCAACCAGTCTACCGCAGAAAGCAATGGCAACCTACTGCGGAATAATCTTCTGCCCAGTCAGTCATGTCTCTTTCGAGATATGATCGCCCGAGCGTGTATCACGTATGGCACTTAACTAACTGACTGACTAGTCTTGTACACTTTAGACCTATTCATAATTGTTCAGGAACGAATATTTTAATCCATGAAAGTCTTCATGTAAAACACACACACACACACACACACACACATACAGATCTGTCTGCGGATGACTATATATATATATATATATATATATATATATATATATATATATATATATTATGGACAATTTTTCGCCAAGAATTACAGCTGTTATTTACAAATATATTCTTCAGATACTTTTTTTTAAGTACTGTATTTCTAAATTACTCCAACGCCTATATCATTAAAGCGCATAACAAGCAAGGGTTAACATTTGACGGGTGAATGAAATGTTGTATTTTTTAACTGCTGCAAGTAATAAAAAGGAGGCTATTTAAAAGCGAAAGAAACACTTATCTCAGCAGTCACATTTCTGCTTGCAAGATCTACATTAGTCATGTTGCGAAAATAACATTTAATTTAAGAGTGAATTTCATATAATTATCAAGCAAAAAACTAACACAATTCACAGACACGAAAAAATCTGAAATAAAAAATAAAAATATATCGTAATTGTAAATATCTGTTAACTCGATCAGTTTCACCTCGAAGTCACTGCAGAAGAAAATTGAATGTCCATTTCACACAGCCCAGCAACGAACACTTCAATAAAAAATAAATAAATTAATATTGCGATGCATGTATACGGCCATATAAAGTAGGTGACTGCGAAATGAAATCGATTTTAACTCTTAACGGAATAAACTCATTCTTTTTAGCGACATTAGTTTAAATAGCTTTTTGAGAAAATGATAGTTCCAAGAAGAATTTCAGATCAGTTATATGTCTCAGTAAAAATAAATATTTTCCACAGATGTAGACATTTTTGATTTCTAGAGAAATGCAACATCGGAAATATATATATATATATATATATATATATATATATATATATATATATATATATGTTTATTTATTTATTTAAATACTTTAATCCAAGCGGAAAAAGCAGGAAGGTAAATTCCAAAACCCGATCCTAATTAATATTAAATATTAAATTTTAATATTAAAAAATAATACAGGAGGAGAGCTCCATGTAATAAAAATTAAAGAGCAAATATAAATTAAATTAAATTTTTTCAAAGATGTTGAATGCACATTTTGACATGAAATTCCCCTTTTTTAATTTTTTTAATGTTTTATTTTTTACAAATCTATCTATGAGTTGAAAAGAGTAAATAGACATAATTTACTTCAAATTATCTCTAGTTTCGGGAAAGCATTTCTTGCTTAGGTGATGTGTTATCCCCTTCGGGGATTTCATGTCGAAATAAGCATTCAACATCTTTGAAAAAATTTAATTTAATTTATATATATATATATCTATATCTATCTATCCATCTATCTATATATATATATATATATATATATTTGATTATATATATATATATATATATATATATATATAGTCATCAGCAGAAAGATCTGTTTCCCTGTGTCACAGATCATCAGCACGGTTAGCTATCCGATTGCTTTTAGCCAGTATTGAAACCCGACCGAATTGACATCAGTCGGAGGTTTCTATCTCTGAGCTATGGGCGCTCGGTAGATGGAGGCGGACTTTTAGCGTGTGATATACCATGTAAACATACGTCAGTAACTAAGAGCGTTCTAATTTGTTACTGAATGAACGATGCGTAGATGCTAGAGTAGTTATTGTTTATTAAAATCTGCCGTTCTTCCAGAGTGCTCAATCAGTGTGTGAGAGCTTAAAATTTCATCTGAATATATCTGTCCGCGGATGAATATTTACGCTCTCACACCCTGTTTGAGCAATCTGGAAGAATGGTAGACTTTGAAAAAACAGTAGCTACTCTAACATCTACGCATCGTTCATTCATTAATGAATTGAAACACTCTAACTACTGGAGTATGTATACACGATATACCACACGCTAAAAATCTGCCTCCTTCTACCAAGAACCCATAGCTCAAAGGTAGATTCGCCGACTGATGTCAATTCGGTCGGGTTTCAATACTGGCTAAATGCAATCGGATAGCCAATCGTAATAATGAGCTGTGAAACAGATCTCTCTGCAGATTACCATATATATTTGTAGACTAGGTTGTATTTGTCTTTTGCGTATAATTCTGGTTAGTTTTACTGTGTGTAGTAGTGCCTTAGCTGAGTTATAGATGAAAATGGTGACATTAAATTGAAATAAGATACCGAGAACATCAATTACCATTTACCCAAGAGGCAGGAACTGAGAATGGAACATTTATGCATAAAAAAATTGCTCGGTTATTTGAGGACACGTTTTCTAACAGCTTTAACTTCGTATGCGCTTTCGAATTCAGCCGAGGAGAGTATATTTTAATTTAATAAGATTATTTGAATATTCAGGCCAGTAGGAGAACATAAATTAAAATACTTTTTAATAGACAAACAGGGATTTTTCTCAGATATGAGTATCCACTAAAAATAACGTTCAAATTGATAAAAGTATTTCGGAGTAATAAAAGTTCATTACGTTTTTTTAGTATCGCAGGATGTCTAGACTTTAGGTCATATTTAAAAGTTACCATTTATTAACTAGTTTCAGCTGCCCACTTTTGAACTATTGATATAGCAGGATCACTATTTGTTAATGTAGCAACAGTATTATTCTTGTAGACTAAACCATTTATATTGAAGTAAATGTTGTCTATTTTCAAGAGAAGTCAGTACTAGTTGCATTTAGATTTTTCTTTGAGCAAGCAGATGTTAGTTTACCTGTAAAGAAACAAAGCAGCTGTTAATACTATGAGTTAAAAATTAATGCATCCATAATTTTGCATCTCTACAATCACAAAATATTAGCAAACTAATTCGATCAAGAATTTTTACTAAAGAAAAGTGTGCTTTTCGACAGAAATAGAATCTGTATCCGTTTTCCCATCAGTAAAACCGTTCCGAGAGGCCTAAAGTGTCTTTACCATTTTGGCCAGGCATTTATAACTTGTTTCTTTTATCGAAATAGTCTTAGCTATTATATTTAAGCAGAAGTATTACGCTGAAACTTGTTTTATTAAAGATAATGAACGGGGAATAACAAGATTAAAGATGGGTTGGTAGAAACCCATTATAATCATATTTTTCGTATTTCTTTGTTATTTTCGAATAGATCAATAATGACGAATATCTTCGGAACATAAGACAGAATTTAAGCAAGGTTCTTACAAGTTTTTACCTAAAATCAAATGCATTCTTGGAAAATTAATATATATATATAATATATTAACGAAGATTAAGCAAAATTGGATATAATCAACCGACAATTTGAAACTATTTGTTTGAACATTACTTTTGATCGATACTCGTATTTAAGTAAATATTCTGTTTGTAATCAAACAGTATTAGATATTTTTTCGACTGGCCTGATTTTGTACAATAAATTTTTCTTACGAAAAGGTGTGTCATTCAGCAAGATTCGAATCTGTGACCCCTGTCCACATAGATCTTAAACGCGCCAAATGAACTGGTTGCTTCTCCTATGTGGATAGAGTTCGCAGGTTTGAAACCTGCCGAATGACACACATTTTCGTAACAAAAATTTATCGTAAACAATCAGGCCGATAGAAATAAATGTATAATACAGTTTGATTAGCTACTTAAATACGAGTATCGATCAAAAATAATGTTCAAAGACATAATTTCATATATATATATATATATATATATATATATATAAAGGAAATTTGATAATAAAGTGAATGGAAATTGTTTCTTTCTGACACGTTTCGCCCTTCAGATCTTCATCGGTGTAATGTTGGCATTATGCGCACGACAAAGAGATGCTGAGAATTTTATATGTTTTTGTTTAATTGGCTGAATTCATTTAAACTTTTTCAACTTTATTATACAATTCCCCAATACTGTCTTCGATATAAAAAATCTATCGTCATGTCATACCGTCGACACGGAAAACACCAAATTATTAAAGACAATTTTAAAAAAACCTTTTTACATCGGCCAAGTAATTTATAAACAAAACAAAATTCTTACAGAAATGCATTAATAAAAAATCATCCTACGTTGCACTTACTAAATATTTAGTACATCACATCCTAATTTTCCAGCATACACATGTGATATCGTAAAAACATCTGCCGAAGAACGAACAAGAGTTTTAAAAAAACGAACCACTAAAAAGCTAGAACTTTTAGAAATAAACTTCATATAAAGAAGCATGTTAAGAAGATGGAATTACTTTAAAGCGGACGTTCCAAACCTTTTATACTCGTAATATAAGAAAAGAAATAATTATATGTTCATACATCAAAAGCGGACAAAGTTAATGGAAATTATTCAGTACAATAGTACCAATCTATAAAATCAGAGATATAGCAGCCGTAACCTAGCCGTGATTCTTAATGTGAGTGTTGAGCTTGTATTGCCTGTGGCAGTGCCAGTTTATTTGTTCTTGGCATTTTGACTGAAAGGGCTATTCGGGCGTCATTTGCCACGTTGAGTCAGCTACGTTTCTTGGTCTTCATTCCAAGGAAAAAGTGTGAAATTATAAGCTGATTGTGTCTTACCAAACCAAACCACACATCCATTACCCCCAAAATATAGGCTCATTACATCGTTTGGGTAACTTAACCCGGTTTGGGAACCATGGCAAACTATCAAACAAATGAGTGACAAACAAAGCAAAAATTTGAGAAAACACTCAATTTAGAAATATATCAGAAATCGCTATCTAATAGAAAATCTATCGGATATAAAGCTTCCGATACAGATCCCGGGTTTATCCGCAAATGAGACATAGTAAACTCTCTTGTAAAATTTTAGAAGCAAAACGAGTCAGATCTTCTAATAATAGATTTCATTCAAGGCATAATCCCTGTTACTATAAGAACCAACAACGAATATACATTACCGCTGAGACATGTAAATGTACTAATGATACACCAATATAATCAAAGAACATCGTAATAAAAAATAAAAACAACGTCACTCACTCTGACAAAGGGGAGAAAAGTGTGATTATGAACAAGAACACATACATAAAAATTTCCAACTATACGGACAAATGAAAAAAATTAAATGGACAAAATAACTACCGAAACACAAAAAATTAGCAAAACAATCAGGAATCTAATTACCCAAGGTAGCCTAGTTGAATAACTAAGACAAGTAAACATGACCAACAAACGCATAGCCAGTCCGGATATATACTACCTTTACACCAACCTCTCAGCTGAAAATCTCTGTATAATCTCTTAAAAATTACCTACCACAACCAAAGATAAAGCTCTCTTTATCAATGGCTAAAATCATAAAAACTATTCCATCTCTTCACTAATCAATGCAATTTCACATTAAATAATGATCTTTTACAAATAAAAATTATTATTACCTTACATTAGATTGTATCTTCTTAGAATTTCTCAAATCTGGTCCTTTCCAATATAACAAAAATTCAACGTAATTCTTTTTTACTGATGTGTTCTATTCAAGAAAATTGTTCTACTTAGTTTTTCCCGTATATCACCACTGTTGTATACCTAATGTTTCGAGCTTGTTATATTTCTATACAGAAATCACTTTAAATTAAAATATAATCTGGTCTTGCAGTTTTGGTTTTTATTCAATTTAAAAATGCATGAAGCTTTTGTCTTGACAAAATACAACGGAGAGTCTGTAATGTGATCGATACCGACTTGGCAGACCGGTTGCAATCACTCTCTCACCGGCGTGACGTGGCTTCCCTGTGCCTCTTCTATAAATACTTTCACGGCTTCTGCTTCGATAAACTTAGATCACTGGTGCCCACTAGGTAAGAATTTGCACGAGATTCTCGATTAGAAACTAGGTCCCCTCCTTTTACAGTGAAACCAATAAAATGTAACCGCAATTTCTACTCCAACAGCTTCTTTCTCGTACTTCCAGACTGTGGAGTTCCCTTCCACATGTCTGCTTTCCCGAAAGCTACAATCTCCAGAAATTTAAATGTAAGGTCAATAGACACCTCCTAACACGCTAACTCGCATCAATTCTCTCAAACACTCTTCCAATCTGCCCAACCCTCATCCTCGGTATACTTACCTTTCTATCACCCTCCTTCTGACATTTCCTATATCTAAACATTCTTTCTCTTCACCTTCCCCTATGTAACCCCCTGCGCAATAGTGGCAGTGGAACGCCTTGCTTGGGGTGAAATGATAAAAATAAAATAAAAAAAGGAACACATTACACGTCAGACAGATAAATTAAATACGTTTTAATGATTGATAATTTAAAGAAAAATCATAGCTTTTCATTGTTCATTAAATTCTGTCTTTCAGGTAGATGTAAGAAGTTTGTTCTGGCTGGAATTACCTGTGACATTAACAGACTCAATACAGGCATGTCAAATGCTCTGGTCTCTGTCTAACAAACTCCCAGTATATTCGTAACTATTTGTATAAAACCAATATATGTCTATAGACTTGGTGCTTATTGACGCATTTCTGAAAGACAAGATGATCGAAATCTGGTAGTTGATCTCTCTGTGAACTCACTGTGACATCTCCAAAAATAAGAGAATTTTGTTTCATCACCGTTTTGACAATAAGATTTTAATATCTGAAAACAAAAACTCATGCCATGTTCTTAAATAGCCTCGTTAGACAGAGATTTTCACACGGATTATAGGCAAGTAAATAAAACCCGCCAAGAAACGCCAAAATAATCAGCTGTATACAATTTCTTTCTCAGATAAATAGTTAAAAACTGCTTTGAAGGAAGTTAGATTTATTAGTCATGGAGACCACATTTATTGATTGCGCTAAAAAATCAAAAGAATAAACTCGGCCCCATAAGATAAACGCCATCACTGGTGTAATTTCAGCGGCAGTAATATCTAAAATGTATCTAAACTTATTTATAAATTGAACTTTGTCTCTATGTGTGTGTGTGTGTGTGTCCGTTACATATGGAATCCGAAACGGCTGAACGGATTTTCTTGAAATTTAAACCGTTGTACTCTAAGCGTCTGCGAGTGTTCTTAGGTAGGTTTTGTGTCGAGGTACACCCGATAATCGATAATCGATAATCTAAAAAATCGGATTATAGAAGGAGTGGTCCGATTTTAATCAAATTTGATACACTAATAGAGAAAGACATAAGAAACGACATTTAGAATTTTCATGGTTGCAGTTCTTACAATAGTGCAAAAGATCGATAATATATATATATATATATATATATATATATATATAAAAGGCAAGATGTTTGTGTGTGTGTGCGTCTGTTTATCTGTCTCTATGTCCTTTATACAAATCCACAATTTTTATCCGAATCTCACCAAACTTCACACAAATATTCTTTAGGCTGAGTCTGAACTCCAGGACCATGGATTTATTTTAAAGCTTTCATTACACCCGAGCAACGCCGGGCTATACTGCTAGTATGACATAAACCTCAAAGAGAAAATAATGAATTAACATATCCGCAGTGTTTTAAAAACTTATGACGAGAAATCACCCCGTACTGGAATGTGTAGTAATATCTAGTGGATGCAAAAACCTATTTTCTTGAATGAGTCCTTAAGTAATTTTCTATAAATTTCAATCAACATTTGTATTGGATTCTCAGTCAAGCGATGTCAAGAGTTTAATTAAAGAAATGGATATTTTAACATAAGCGTATTGGGTTTGAGGTTAATCTCAGACATGCAACTATTTTCGTTTCCTAGTTAGCACCTGCAACAACATCAGTTTGTAACCCGCTAGCTTGAGCTTTGCTTGTGCCTTGTATTTGAGGAAAAATTGTAAAACAAACTAGAACTATTGATAATGAAACTGGAAAATTGTAGACATATTGTAACGCTGTAGGATTTATCTCACTCCTTATACATTACAAAGGTCAGAATGCAAAAAAATAGAATATCACTGCTCTGTCTTGTCTGAAGCTTGTGAACCCACACTGCCAACCCTAGGCAAATATGTCTTCTCCAAAATTCAAACTCTTTCTTACGGATACATCTTTATATCTCTTTCGCTGTTTCGCGCAAAGAGATTAACCCGTTAATTTATTTCCACCGGTACAAACATTGACAGATACATCCATAGACTCGAAACACATTTATTTTCTCTGTCTCTTAAATGTATGAAGAAAGCTCTGTTCAAAGACCACATTTTTTAACTTCCACTCCGTAGTGGATTATTTGTTTCAACCTCACGAGTTTAACTACTTCACTACAAAGTTCAAAACGTTATCCATCCTCGTTATCCTTCGAATTTTCATTTCCTCTCACATATTTTTTGGTCATGCACTACTTTCACAAAACTCATTCGTCATTAACATTTTAACACCCTCGAGCCGAATTTTGCGTGAACCTGATACACACTTATTTAATTTAATTACATAACACGATCTCCGTTTATGGTGGCACTATATTATAGAAATCTGAGCTTTTACGTGTAATAGGCAATGTATCTATCTTATAATATATTTCATTACAACTGCAATTTCAATCGATACTGTGTGAACCAATATATTTGTCTTTGAACTGGATCATTTTATTAAATATCTAATATAAAAATCCACTTGTAATAATCCACACTTTTTTTCGTTGTAAAAATGTATTATTTTAAAAATAATCTTATATATATATATATATATATATATATATATATATATATTTGTTAGTATGTGTATGTGTGCTAGCAGGAGGTCACAAGTTATTGTGGCCGAGGGTTTGAGCTTACTGGTCTTGTTCAAACTGTTGATCACGTCATATTATGTGCACTCACCAGAAAACGTACCTACCGTTAAGTTGTAATAGTTTTACAACCTCAGATTGGTTCTGTAGAGGTTACTCTTGCATTGAGCAAGCCAGAATAACAAATGAGTGTGCTCTGAAATCTACGGTTTTGATCGATACTGGGCGAACCAATATCTTTGTCTTTGAATTGGATCATTTTATTAAATATCTAATATTAAAAATCAACTTTTATAAGCTACAAATGATGTGTAACTGTAAAAATGTATTGATTTTATTTCATAATCGCAATTAAAGGATTCACATCTTTATTATCTTCAATAATAAGACCGAGTAAATAATGCAATATAAGGAGTGTATTTATGAAGTCACTTGTATAAAACAAAAACTTAAAATATTTGTTTAATCTTTGAAAATCTGTTTCAGTTTTTATGGATGTCTCTTTGGTTGATGTAAATGAAAGCATTGTTATTTGAGAAAAGGCTTTCGAAGAAATAAAAAATAAGTAAAAGTATCTTTTTAAAATTAAATTATTTGTTTCAACGAAGAATAAATAAACATACAAACATTAATTTCTCTATATTAAATGGAATTTACCATAAAGTTTGGAATATTAATAAGCACAAACACTCACCCTCATATATAATGGTTGTTATAAGCATCATCTGGGCGTATAGTTTTAGCAGTGTAAATGTTTTGTTTTCTAACGGCCTTAAAATTTTTTAAAATTTTTTATCACATTTCTAAATAACACCAAAACCGTCACACTACTAAAATATAAGCCCTAATGATGGCTATAACAAACTAAACAATGTAATATTGCCTACCCCAAAATAAATCCATATTTTGTTGATTCTCAAATATGTATGTTCTTTTTTTTATCTCACATATACATATATAGATCAGAAGAAGAATCGTCAACTGATGATAACTCGGTCGGGTTTCAATCCTGGTTAATAGCAATCAGAATTTTAACCGTACTGATGAGCTGTGATACAGCGAAACAGACCTGTCTACGGATGACTATATATATATATATATATATATATATATATATATATATATACATTGACAGGAGACTGGTATCAGAGCACTTTCAGCCATTAGTAGATTAAGTGATATCCACAGAAACAACATGAGTTTTTGAAACAACTTAACTATAGGTACAATTTCTGAAAGAGTGCATATAATTTGATATGATCAACAATTAGAACAAGGCCAGTGCGCTCAAAAACTCAGCCACTCTGACATGTGACCTTTCGAAATATATATATTTATATATATATAGATATGCATGTATGTGTGTGTGTGTGCGTGTGTGTGTATGCATGTATTTATATGTATATACAGTATTGTGCAAAAGTATTAGGAAAAGAACTATTTTATCTTTTATGAGATATATTGGCAGAAAACAATTTAATTAAAGTAATTTTATTTGATTTACTCAACAAATACTTTAACAAGAAAAATCAAAATAAATTTAATATTTAGTATAATAGCCTTTTGCTTTGATCAGAGCCTTCCTTCTGTCAGGCATTGACATCACAAGCTTCTTCAATGTATCTAATGGTATCTTTTGCCAAGCAGCTTGTATTTATTCCTAAAGTGTGTCTTGCAAAGTAACATTAGATTTATCAATCTTTTTTTCTAAATATCCCATAGATATTTAATAAGAGTGGGATCAGAGCTTAATGGGGGCTAATTCAAATTCCGAAGCCTTTCTTTTTCTTTCTATTTAGCTAAATAATTCTTACAAACTTTTCAACTATTTTTAGGGTCATTGTCATTTTGATAAATAAATTCTTGTCGTATTAAATCTATCCCAGTATTTTTAGGGTTATTGTCTTGTTGATAAATATATTCTTGTCGTATTAAAACTATCTTTTGCACAGTACTATATATATATATATATATATATATATATATATATAAACATATATGGGCGACCTAAAGTAATTAATAAAAATTGAAGTATAGAAAATCTGGGTAAAAAGTATACACCATAGGTTTCATAGTTTCAGTTACCATGTTTAGTTAATTACATTGATAGTTTTTCTAACTTTTGTATCATATTCCCACAAAGCCTCTATATTTTCGTAAGAGTGTCTTTTTTGAGTTAATAGAGATGGCTGTTAAATCTATGTAGCTATGGCAATCCGTTGACTCCACTGATGGCTAACATTTTTGTTGGCTTTTATGATATACTGATTTTTTAAAAGATTAACAAGACTTATTACTTCCGTCATAGTGATGACACTTTTACTTTGTTTTTTACTAATAGTAAAGCGGAAGTGTTTGTTTTTTTACATATTGGAACAATCTTTATCCTTCTTTTAAATATACTATGGAAGTGGAAGAGAACCATTAGTTACCTCTCTTATATATACTGTTAGAAAGGAAAACAGCTTCGTGCATTCTTACCGATGTTTATCGTAAAGCAACCTTTTCTGGGCCTTAATTAACGTGGAACTAATTTGTTCCCAGAACCAGGAAAATTAAACTTATTAATAGATTTACTAATGGGGTTCTCGTGTTATACTTGAGTTCATATTCAAGGCTGAGTTAAAGAAAATTAAACAAGTGTTTATGTTGATTAGTTACACCGAATGTGTTGTTACCATTGAACAAAAAATGGTTAAGTTTAATGAAGTTAACATGTATGGGACTTCTAAATGAATTGTATATGTTAGGCTACCGTGGATTGGTTCCATTAGTCAGACATATACTAATAAAATTTTCTTTCACATCAAACGTTGTTTTAATGCCGTTTTGTCCGAAATGTATTTTCAAATAAAACGGCTTTATCCACGTGTCGTAAGAATGCCTTGTCTTCGCATCAAGGAAATCTTATATCAATATATATCAAGGCTAGATCGATTACTTGGGCAAGACTATGCAGAGGTTGGAGGTTAGGATCGTCGAGCATATCTCGGGCAAAGAGCGTAGACACGGTCCAGTGACATCTGCGTGTTCACTGGCACATACCTGCGCTATTAGTGTGTACTTATTTCATTCTGTTGTTTTAAATGTCTAAGTTTTTCTCTGTCTTTCACAAGGCACGAACCAGACTCAATTTAGATATATTGAAGTCTTTCATTATTAATATGCAAATACCTGCCCTGTGCGCACCGACGGAATTACAACATAACTTGACATTATTCGAGGAAGCTGTTACCTAACGGTTTTCTTCCACTTTTCCATACTTAGTTCTTATTTTCTTACATTCGCTCGTTAATAATAATTTTTCTTATTTGCTACTTTGTTTAAAATTATATACGATTATTTCTGAAGAAATCTCGATCGATAAGTACCTAAATTTGTAAACATCGTGATAAATTTTTATCTGGTTTTATTAATAAATTATGATCCATTTTCGATAAAGTACTATAGTTTGGTGCGGAATCAGTTACTGTTTCAATATATATATATATATATATATATATATATATATATATATATATTGTTTTTCTTTAATCCGAAGTGGAGGAGTGGGAATGTAAATTCTAAGAACCTGATCCTAATCAATATTAAACATTTTTGACATTAAAAATTAATGCACGCAGAGAGCTCAGTGTATTAAGAATACAGAGCCAATATAAATTAGAATTTGAATTTTGAAAATTTTCTCTAATATATATATAATTACTTAATTTTTGGTCGTAATTAGACAAGTACACAGTTGTATTAAAAAGTGTTCAATAGAATTATATTGTAGAAATTTGAACATTTTGGATTTGTAAACGAGTTATTTCCCAACCCAGGTCTTTACATTTCATTCTTTTCAGGCGATTTAGATTTTATTGTAAATTACATGTGGTCAGCGAAATATAGAAACTTGAGTTGCGTTTACAAGTTATATATATATATTTACGCTTTCACACTCTGATTGAGCACTCTGGAAGAAAGGCAGACTTTGAAAAATAGTATCCACTCTAGTGTGTACGCATCGCTCATTCAGTAAAATGAATTGGATCACTGTAGCTATTGGGCGCGTAATATGATATGCGCTAAAAAAGACCATCCTTCTTCCACCGAACGCCCCGTGGCCCAGGGGTAGAGTCACCGACTGACGCCAATTCGGCCGGGTTTCGAGCGTGGGTTAAGGAGCAATCGGAGTCTAACCGTACTGATGAGCTGTGATACAGCGAAACAGATCTGTCTGCGGAAGAATATATATATATATATATATATATATATATATTCATTCTCAGCATATACTATTAAATATAAGAGAGAATGAATGTCTATTATGTTTAATCATGAGCCGTTCTAAACGTCGTATTCTGGCTTTAATTTCAGTTGAAAATAAAGACAAACATTTGAATAACTTTTTAAGTTTGTACTAAGCATTCCGCTCACATGAGCCAACTTCAGAGAGATTTTTAAGACGGTAACACAATAACATCCACCATCAGCGACGATTTTACTTTGTGTTGGCATAAAACGCCGCTAGGCAACGGCAATAGTTACCAAAAATAACAAACGCAGTTCGCAAATTTCAATGCGGTTCTATGACGTCACACCGCGTGATAGCGCGAAATGACAACAGAACCATGTATTAAAATGCATTTGAATACATGGTTCTGCTTTAATGCATTAATGGAAATTAATAAAAGCAACAGTAAGAATCCAATTATCATTTAGAATATCGAAGCTAATTCCAAACATTATAATAGAAAAGGAGATTTAATGTAATCTATGCCTTTTAGAAAAACTTATCTTAAACCATATCAAGAATATCAAGAATACTAATTTTCTTAACAAAAATCTTTCTTAATGACATGCTGTTATAGAAAAATACTTACTTAAATTCCCAGACCCAGATTTATATAGATCTTTCTTCATTTTAGCATCTTTCTTTCTTTCTTTCATTCTTTCTTTCTTTCTTTCTTTCTTTCTTTCCCCCACACTTTTAACAATTATGAATTAAACCCTTTTTTTTTTGCGCCTTATATTTTTGATTTCTAATTCTTAATTTTACGTCTTAATCTTTCTTTACAGTTCTCTTTTCTTTTCTTTTATCTTATATTTAATTTTATATAAAATGTTTCCATCTTAATTTTCCCGACATTTTTCTGTACATACAATATGTGAATATTTAAATTTTTAAGACTCATGATTAACGCCTCCACGATTTCTTCTCCTTGCAATTTATTATTTTAATATTAATTTTAAATTTAAATATGTTATTTTTTAAATATTTTTATTAAAAATGCAGTAACTTAAATTTATAAGATTTACTTCCCATTAACATTAAATTCAATTCTATTAAACTGTCAGTTTGAAATATGCACCAGTTGATTACATAACTCCTGCAACTCCCAGTCGTGCCATAGACGTAGGGTAATATATATATTTATTAAAATATATATAATACAGATTTTTTCATACATTGAGCACTGTTTTAACACCTGAACAATGATACTATACACATGTTCACCCCTCTTATATGAATATTTATTAATTTACGTCATTATATATAAAATATTTATTAATTGTTCAATAGATGTGGGAGGAGTAGATATAATTAATTTACGTCATTATATGTAAAATATGTGAAGTTACAACTTGTGTTGCATTGATCTGAGAAGAAGTACAAACTCGCATTTAAACTCATTCGAAGTAATCTTCTTTTGAAACTGCACACATTATCCAGTGTTGTTTTCATTTATGGAAGCATTTCTGGAATGTCTTTTTTATCTATAGCGAAAAGCTTCTTTGTCGCATTCTCTTAGATTTTTCTGCCGTCATCTTGGTCATTTCAAATGGGATTTAGTTTATGAAAAAGAGAAAAAGATGGATGGAGCACGATCCTCTGGAATATAATGTTTGTTGAATCTGAGAAGTTTTATTGCTTACTCTAAAATTGATGCAGAAAAAAAGATTACTGATGGAACATTGGTAGTATAGTGAAACAACCATAATCTATGCACTTCGCTTCCAAGCACTGCTATAATCAACAGACCTGAGCGTGAATTTTATAACTTGCATTTATGCACGACAGAGTTCTAGGTCCATCTGGGAAAACCTGCTCCAGTGTACGTTCCTTAGATCCATTATCATAGCCAACATCCTGATAGTATTTTTATCAGACCTCTTATGAACAAAGGCATTATACAGAATTAAACAGACAAACTATTTCGTGTCAATAGAAAAAAATGAGAAAAGAAGAAACGTTATTTGCTTGGCTCTTCTTACACCATATTTTTTCACGTGTAATCATCTCTGTCTTTGAAACAGGCAAGATGTCAATTATTTGAAATTTTACTCACCAATGGGTCAAAATCTCTGTCTCATTAAAGTTTGAAAGCATCGAAATATGTTAAGACAATTTTTTAGGTCTTTCCGTTAAAAATAATTATTTAACAAAATGTTGTTGTAGCAGATGAAGGCAGAAAATTCTTTCAAAATTATAATAGTATGCCTGAAGAATTTATGCAGAACAACTTTTCTCCGTATCGTACCGAGGCCGACTGTACTTTTCTGAAGCATTCTCTCTTTTTTTTCTCAAACATAATTTTTCATTAAAACTCACATTCAGTTCCTACTTAATCGTCCACACAATTGCACAAACTTTTCAATTAGTTTACTCGATTCCATTTTCTTAATCCTCTGCATCCCGGTTTCCACTCCACCCACGTCTATCGAACATGTGTACAGGCTCATCACTTGTTCCCTGTTTAGGATGTGATTTCCGGCTTTCTCTCTTCCAATCTTTTAACTTTTCTTCTTTTTTTTCTTTTCAATTGGAGTAGATAGAATAAACTATCGCCCGGTTCACATTCCACCCACGTCTATTGAACAGGTGTAGAGGCTCACCCTTGTTCCCTGTTTAGGATGTGGTTTCCGGCTTTCTCTCTTCCAATCTTTTCACTTTACTTCTTTTTTTTCAATTGGAGTGGATAGACTTAACTCACGCCAGGTTCACATTCCACCCACGGCTATTGAACAGCTGAAGAGGCTCATGCCTTGTTCCCTGTTTAGGATGTGGTTTCCGGCTTTCTCTCTTCTAATCTTTTCACCCTTACGTAGCCCCCTGCACCGTTACCGCCTTGCTCGGGGTGATATGGTTAAAAAAATATTGTTGGTGTTAATTGCATTTATATAGTTTTTAATGATTATATAAATTTCTGATTGCTAAAAGTAATTTAATTTAGTTGAAACTATCTATTTTCTTACATGCTCTATCCATGGCATTCTATAGAAACATATTTCGATGTCTTTAATTATCTATTATTCGTATTTTCAACGAACGTAGTTAGGCATTTTGTATCTATTTGGAGATTAGTCACTACATAGCTGTCTAGTAATATTTTCTTATTTTGAAATTATATTTTTATTCATTATTTCCATTGAATTTGTATTGACTCATGTTTTTATGAGATATTCTTTTTAATTGTTTACACAATGAGATGTTTATCTGTCGGCACAGGAATCTTATTCCAGAAAAAATGAGAGCGAAAACAATCAAAACGTTTATTTAAACAGTCCTGTATTTTCACTTTACAGAAAGTCATAGACGAAACATCTTACTATGTTCACCGCTTCAATAATATTTATTGTTTTATTTTGGTTTTATAAATATGCATATTAATAACAGAAAGTGAGACACTTAAATCAAAAGGTATATTGGAATCGCCAAAAATGGCTCCCGACAATTTCAATTTTTTTCAAATTCACATTGGATTCATCTAGAATACCCACATCCAATTCCCCACTTAGACCTGAGGCTCAACTAAGTATATATATATATATATATATATATATATATATATATATATATATATATATAAACCAGTTTCTGATCTATAATATAATTTTCTAAGTTTAACTCCCATGAGACAAGTGGGAGTGAAATAATCCTAGTGATTTAGCTAAAGAAATGTACCACTAAGTTGGCTCTAGTTCTCCCAAAATTCTATACCTATTGCCTCGTGGGTTCCTGCCTTCCTGTTTGTTGGAAGTTTACCTGTGTCCCTCCTGTATTTAAGAAATTTGAGGATTCCTCTAACCCGTCTCATTATCTCACTACTAGCAGTATAGCCCGGCGTTGCTCGGGTGTAATGAAAGCTTTAAAACTAATCCATGGTCCTGGAGTTCAGACTCTTTGGACGTTGGCACGAAAGACTAAAGAGCAAGAGTTGTTTCCAGTTAAAGCGAAACCGTAGACTGAAAGAAAAATGAATGGATGTAAGTCAAATTTTTATTTCCTGTTATCGATATCAAATAAGTTTTTTTCGTCGAAACTTAAATTTGAAGGCTAAATAAGTCATCTGAGTAAATCGTATCATGGCTGAGAGTAAGAACTACAATTATAACTACTTAGAGCCAAAGCCGAAGAAAAAACTAAAATAAAAGGGCTGAAAAAATGCAGGCAGATAAACAGACACACACACAAACAGCTTTTCTTATATATATATATATATATATATATATATATATATATATATATATATATATATTATCGATTTTCTGCGATGTTTTCGATTATCAATTTTTGATATTGATTGGGGGTTTCTCGGCACAAAACCTAGCTATGAACACTCGCAGATGCATGTAGTACAACTGTGTAAATTTTCAAGAAAATCGGTTCGGCCGTTTCGGAGTCTATAGGTAACGGACACACACACACGCACACACACACACACACACACACAGACAAAGTTCCATTTAAAAATAAGTTTAGATTAGCTTTTTACTTTTTTTCGAAGCTATCATTAATGCTGAAATTGTTAGGCATACCGCATCTCACAATCTTCTCTTTAAAAACAATAGGGCTTCCGCTTTACCATGCCTACCACTAGTATGCTAACGACCATCATTGAATATATATATATATATATATATATAACAGGTTATATATATATATCTTGCTCTTAATAGCTCGAAAATATTTTGCAGGTTTTGGCATGCTGACCTTCCGTACAAGCTCCAGAGTAACGGTATTTCCGTACAATTTTTCTTATTTCATCTAACCGTTCCTTATTTATTTTGAAGAGGCAAGCTTCTATATCTTTTCATACATACGTAGAAGTCTCAAGGCTTGACTCTAGATACGACTGATTTTCATCAATGATTTTCCCAGTTCGCAAGTAGGTATCGATACGGATGACACCAACATTTTATTTCGTCTCGATAGAAAATCTTCCTCTACTTCCTTGATAGTTGCAATCCAAAGAAGTTTAAATCCAGCGTCAATTGGCATTTTCTAACTCTTTGATTAACTTCCCTCACTTTCGACATCCTCTGTAATTTAAAATTTTCCCACCGTAAAATCTTTCAATCAGTAACATCAATCCTACCTCGCTTAGGGTGAAATGATTATAAAATCATTATATATTTGGTCAGTAACAAAGAAAAGAGTACTAAACTATTATGTAATATCAGCCAGTTAAGTGCCATACGTGATACACGCTTGGGCGATCATGTTTCGAAAGAGACATGACTGACTGAGCAGAAGATTATTCCGCAGTAGATTGCCATTGCTTTCTGCGATATACTGGTTTCCAACCAAGGCTATAGAACCCAATCTTTACTATTATTTATCCCATAACGGGAGGGACGAGACGGATTAATACGTTATGTGCGTAGGCGAATGCAAGGAATTTGACTGGAATTCGAACTCGGCTCCCCGATTTTTCGTTCCGAGCCGATATCCAACGCATACTAATATCACTCAATTCATATGCAAGAGAATGCTGGACAATCGCTTCAGAGATGAAGAAGTAATATTATGCAATAGAAATGTGTTTATAAAGAAGGATACTGAAAATAACAGAAACTAAACATTTGAGTGACGATAAAAAGAAAACTTGTAAGTAACACTAGGAACAGACAGTTTATATGTCTGCGGCACATATTGTGTAAAGTGAGCTTGCTAACACGCAGGACATATCGAAGGTAAGATTGACGGAGTAAAAGAATGCATAACCTATCGAGAGAGGTCACAGAATACACCTGCAAAAACTGCTGTATCGTCGAATCAGTGGGACTACCTCTCACCTTTCTCTGTGCTCTTTTGAAAGTGCCCACAATACGCTCTGCCTGTCCATTAATTCTTGAGTGATATGGAGCGATGATAATATGTTCGAACATGAATGATTGCTAAAAATCTTTAAATCTACAGGATGTAAACTGTGTGGCAATATCTGTCATGATACAGTTAAAAACTCCGAAAATGCAAAATAGATCGTGCAAAAACTTTATTGTTAATTCAGGGGTCGGCTTCTTATATTTCAGTATTTCTGGTTACCTGGAATACCTGTCAACGACTAAAGGTTGTAAAAACCATCAAGTGCACCAACCAAATTATTGCGTATCCGCCACCACGGACGGTAAGTTTTAGTACCAGAGATTGTATTTTAGCAGCCAAAGCACTCCCTTTGCACGATTTTACAGTATTTTCAATAACTTTGTCCACGTTGGTCTAGTAGACGTAATTGTTGAAGTTCCCGGATGGTCAACATGGAATTTCTTTTATGTTCTTTTCTGTAGTGTAGAAGGGATTACTACTCATCTCCATACATTAGAAGTCATTAAAGAGTGAGTAAACTTCTGAGATATTCTGGTCCTTACTATTTAGCTTGTCTTTTACTTGCTTTATGAACTCATCATCTGACGCTTTGTCTATTCTATCGTCAATACTTATGACAGTATTGCACAAGGTACTTTTATCTCGACTTCTGTTCCTATAGTAACAATGACTGTGTCTTCCAGGAGTCTCAGCATGACAGATTTTAATAGATGGCAGAAACTTCATTTTGTAGTTATAATTGAGGAGAATGTTTCCACTTTGTGGTAGTCTATTAACAGGTGTTGACAGACCCTTTTTTGACCCAAAGATTGTTAGGAGCGGGCGATTGTCTGCAACAAAATTACCTTCCATGAACAAACCTATGAAATTTAATCATAGCAAAATGAGTTAGTAAATGGCGGAAGCGAGATAACCAAACACAATTCTCATAAACTACAAATCAAATTGGAAGATTCATGCTCGCCAACATTCTGAAGGGCCATACACAAAGAAGAAATACGTAGATAAAATATTTTCTCTAAAACATGTCCATTTATATTTTCACCCGTGAACCATGTTTTACATTGCCGTGGATTTGTTGGGGATTATGTTAGAGTGGTATGATATACGAACGATAAGCGATAGCGGAATTGTTATCCAAATTACGCAAAAATAGAAAAGGAAAAACATTGACATCTCGTTTTAACAGATATATTAGCAAAATTACACAAGAGTAATTTGAAATAGTAACAAGTACATTTATTTAAAACTTTGCCATTGGCTTCAAGCAAGGTCTTCTTTAAGTTGGTGAATGCTACTTTAATATTTTTCTTCAGCACATTTTTGTGGTTTCAAAGAGTGTTGTTGTTCTATTGCTCAACTGGGCTCCACACATCATAAAGTCTGTTGCCGTTTGGGTAGTTACTTGGAAAGATGTAGTGGTCGATTTGGTCAAAAAAAAATTGTCTGACAAATCATGACTGGGTTTTCTTGCTTTTTGACATGGTCAAGCGTTCTGTTTCCAGACACAGGAATTGCAGCAACCGCCCTCTTCAACCAGGCTACATTACCTTTGCAATGTAGGACTCTGAATTGAGTCTGAGGCCCTGTGAGAAGATGAATGCATTTATAACTTCGCTATCACTAGTGATCACTTCAGTCACTATGATATTGACTGGATATATCAACCAACTCTTTCTTAATCTTTTCCAATAGCCTCATATTGACTCACAAACACTCTGAGATCTTTGTACTGGACCTTCTAGCGTGAATTGCAAGCAGTACCGCAAATCGTTTCAAAATTTCTGGCGGAGTAAATTGCGTCATAGTGTTCATTTTCTCGCAGACCGACGAAATGAGCCTACGCCCTTCTAAAAGTTAATTGAATCAACTGCTCAATTTTCTTTTCTTTCTCAATACAGTGAGTTTAAGACCAACTGGAATTGCAGGGTGTAATCGATTTCTATTCTTCCTCATATTAGGTTATTTGCAGTGGTGTGAAGTAATATGAATTTACTTTCTGGGTATGACATTTTGTATCGCCTTGAAAATTATTACCATATCCGTGCTTGGATCAGATTTTTATTAAGCCCAGCCACTATTATCTCACTGTTGATTAGCTGTCCTACAGTCATTGACGGCAATGGACGTTGCTCCAGTTAAGTCTACAAAACTGGCCAGCCTGATAGAGTGATCGCAGATATTATGTGCGTCAGCCTTTCGACTGTCAGTCTTTTTATCTAGACCAAAAAACAACCTGAATCCATCAGTCTAAAACTAAAAAAAGTGGTTTGAAGGTAAAAATAACTTGAAGCCATGATGTATACGTAATCACAGAAAGTGTGAAAAATCTTAGGAACAGAAAATTCGCTTTGTTCCAATTAATTGACACAAATCTTCACTATATTCTACAGTCGACAAAATAAAAAACACAACTCGTGGGCGAAATTAAAAAATATAAAATAGCACAATTACCTGTACTTACCTGTCATAGCAGTTCTTCCACGTGAATATAAATAAGCATGTATTATTTCTATACCCGCTATAATTGCAATTGACTCAAGTTGGCTAGCGATTATACTTTCCTTATTCTTCAATTTAAGATGACAAACTAGACAAAATAATTTTTAACTCGATTTTGCTCTTGGTCAAAAATATTCTGTTTCATTGCGTAATAGTTTCATTTCTGTCCATTTCTGTTTCATTTTTGGCACATCTTCAAGGGAATTTCAGGAAGATATAATGTGTCACCGATCAAGTTCATATTTATCGCATATATCATAGAATATATCATAAAATATAAGGCATGTACGTATAATCTATCTTTACGACTGAATGGATATAACAAGATGTTACTGTTAGTGTACACAGACAAAGCTCTTCCACTGTTATATATATTTAACTAATTTAGAATTTTTTCCTTTTTCCTTTCTTTTCTTTTTTCTTTTTCCCCCTTCGTTATTTTTCTCTATATTTTCATATCCCTCCCCTTCCCTTTCTGTTCTGGTTTGTTTAAACCAATTCTCAATTTAACGACTTCCCTTCCTTAACCCTATTTCTTTGTAAAGCTGGACATGCCAAATTTTTTCATCTCTTCACTTACAACTCTATCTAAAAGTAAAAACCAAAAATAGACTGATTTACGAAAAAAGTTTTTGTGACGTAAATTTCAAAAATCTTAACCGTCATTTATTTATTTATTTTTTTATTTCTCTTTTTAATCTTATTTTTTATTCTATTTTAGAATATGGACTGTTGCTGAGGATACGTGAGGTATCTCTTAGGGATTTCATGTTGAAATGTTCATTCAACATTTTGAATTTTGAAAATTTATTTCAATTTATATATATATATATATATATATATATGTGTGTGTGTGTGTGTGTGTGTGTGTGTGTGTGTGTGTGTGTAAAAGATTAGTCACTTAGGTAAATGATGTTTAATTACGTATCCAAATTCAAAGATTTTTCACAGACACTCCAAAAATCTCTATGTTTACTCTTTAGGTTATATCATTATATATTGACTCCTTATATTTTTTATGCTCCTTTCATTAGTACCATTTTTTCGTAGTCTGTGTGTGCGTGTATGTGTGTGGTTGTGTGTACGCATGTGTATGTATTGCGTATGTGTGTTGGCGCTCCTGTGGCGTATATGCGTTAGTGTAGAATGTCGTGATAATTTTCCTTTTCGTGTTTTGTTTTTTTCTACTTTCTCGCAGCTTAAACTTTTTCAGGTATTTTTTTCTTTTTTCTGTTTTTTACTATTTTTATTCCAATTGTAGTTTATATAGCTATACTTGAGTTGCTTGTATATTTGTCAACAATTCCTATCTTATTTCGTTATATATAACTAACTACAAACTGCGATTAACATTTTAGTTTATTTTTTCTTCTGTTCATACAAGTCTTTTGTTTACTGAATGTCTCAAAGGTGAGTATATATATATATATATATTCCGCAGACAGATCTGTTTCGCTGTATCACAGCTAAACAGTACGGTTACACACCGATTGCTTTTAACCCAGGATTGAAACCTGACCGAATTGGCGTCAGTCGGCGATTCTACCTCTGGGCTATTTTTTTTTTAATCGTTTCACCCCAAGCAAGGTATTCCACTGCCACTATTGCGCTTGGGGCTACATAGGGGAAGGTAAATAGAAAGAGTGGTTAGATATAGGAAATGTCAGAAGGTGGGTGATAGGTAGTTGGGAGGATGGGAAGAGTGTTTTAAAGAATGGAAGCGAGTTATTGTGTTAGGAGGTGTCTATTGACCTTACATTCAAACTTCTGGAGATTATTATCTCGTGCAAATTCGAACCTGGGGGCATCAGTGATCTAAGTTCATCGGAGCAGAAGCCATGGAAGTAATTATAGAAGAGACACAGGGAAGCCACGTCGCGCCGGTGAGAGAGAGACTGCCAAGTCAGTATCGATCATATTACAGACACTCCGTTGTACCTTGTCAAGAAGGCCAAGGAGAATAGCAGGGGCACCTGACCAGATATGGCAACAGTATTCAATGCACGGGCGGATGGTAGATTTATAAATGTGAAGGATACATTCAGACGAAAACAACCTCGGGCCCTGCATAGAGAAACGACTTTCATAGCAGCGGATTTAGCAATGGATTCGATATAGTCATTCCACTTGAGGTCCGCTGAAAGTGTGAGATCAAGGAGGCGCAGTGTTTTACTCTCTGGGAGGCAAGCCTGGTCCATGCTAATGGGAGGTAGGTGCGGTTGTCTATGATGGTTAATTGATAGTAGAAGAAGGCATACTTTTTAGCGTGTATATTGTCATTATACCCGCCCAATAGCCAGAGTGCTCTAATCCATTTCTGAATGAACGATGCGTACATGCCAGAGAAGCTACTGTTTTCCAAAGTCAATCATTCTTACAGAGTGTTCAATAAGGGTGTGAGAGCGTATATATATATATATATATAATACGGAAATTAACGAAGATTAACGAAACTTGGTTATAAACAACCGACAATAGATATGTATGTATACTCACCTTTGCAATAGGTATTTGTTTATATGGTTAGCTATTAGGATCATACATTCATAAATGAAAATGTTTTAACTTCTATTTCTCGAAACTGCTCATTCAAATAAAATATGAAATCCCTGTTACATGAGCGTTCTTTAAAAAATGGTACAATCCGTTATTGTAAATAACGCAAAATAAAAACCGTAATTGCGTAATCACTCATTTAAAAATTAAATATGTATATATATATATATATATATATATGTGTGTGTGTGTGTGTGTGTGTGTGTGTACATATATTCATATATATTTATATGCATACATACATATATACATACATATATATATGCATACATATATATGTATATATTCATATATATATATTTATATGCATACATAAATATATACATACATATATATATGCATAGATATTTATGTCTGTGTGTTTCCTCATAACTATTGAATCTTACAAATATATTCATAGCCGTCATCTTTTCATTAAAAACAGTCAATTAAGTGTCATACGTGGGCAGAAGATTATCTCGCAGTAGGTGGCCATCGCTTTCTGCGGTAGGCTAGTTGCCAACCAAGGCTATAGAACCCAATCTGTCCTGTTATTTAACCGCTACCTGGAAGGAATAGACGGATTAATACCTTTCCTCATGGTATTTGCGCGTAAGTGAATGCAATTAGCTCAGCTGGAATTCGAACTCGGCTCCTCGATTTCTCATTCGGAACCGATATCCAATGCACCACAACGCACATCCCATTAAAATACAAATGTATGTAATTCGTTATATTTAAATATAAAAGGATTTCTCAGTATTCAACGATTTTATCAGTTTTGTCATCCTTTCAATTATGAATATAATCCTCTAGCGTTATATATATATATATATGTGTGTGTGTGTGTGTGTGTGTGTGTGTGTGTGTGTGTGTGTGTGTGTGTGTGTATTAACGAGAATATTACATTCCATTGAAAACAGTCAACTCCTCAGAGATCCATTAGTTATTTAAATTAGAAAGCAGGTATATATACCATGAAACCTTAATTGATGTATTTTGGGATTGAAAAATTTGCGATAGATTTCCAAAATATTTTTTCTTTTCTATTTTAATTATAATCTTGACCTACATTCTAATTTAAATTCATAATATATCTCCGAAGATATTAAATTATTTTCCATGGAATCTAATATCTTTGTTATGTTTCTGACGTTGACATGACCAATAAATGTTTAATGTTGTGTTTCCTTTCACCTATCACGAAATAATTCTGACAACTTCAAATCCAGTGTCAACCGATATATATATATATATATATTCTGTACATATGTATAATATGCATTTCTTAATTTATCCCTAATTTTCTCTTATATCAATCACGTTAAATAAGCTTTGAGTCTTGCATTAGGTGAATTATTATCAAACAAAACCGAGGCGGATCATAAACCAATGGAGTACCTCCTGTGCTGAGCAAGCGATTCCACAATCCACATGAAATATACAGTTCTAAACGAGAGACTGATCCACTGCGTCAAATGAGAAAAGTTCAACACCCCCCACCCCATTAGTATGGATCAGTCTAGTCTAGCTGAAAATAAAATACTGCGCATCCTCGGGTTTAAATCTCACAACAGACTTCAAGTGGTATGACTATATACAATCCATAGCTAAATCCGCTGCTAAGAAGGTCGGTTCTCTGTGCAGGTTCAGGAAGTTTTTCCCGTCTGAAACAATCCTGGACATATACATATCTACCATCCGCTCGTGCATTGAATCCTGCTGCTATATCTGCTCGGGCGCTCCTGCGATCCAACTTGGGGTCCTTGAAAAAATCAAACGGAGAAACAGTAATGTGATCGATCCCGACTTGGCAACTCAGATACAGTCACTTTCTCACCGGCGCAATGTGGCTTCTCTGTGTCTCTTCTACAAATACTTTCATGGCTTCTGCTCAGATGAACTTAACTCACTGATACCCCTTCCCATACATGAATTTGCTCGAGCAACAAGATTAGCAACTAGGTCCCACCCTTTTACTCTGAAATCAATAAATTGTAAACGCAAGTTCTACTTCAGCTGCTTTTTCTCTCGCAACTCCCGCCTGTTGAATTTCCTTCCGTTTATTTGATTTCCTGATAGCTACAATGTTCAGGAATTCAAATAGTCATCTATCTTACTAACTTGCATCCTCTCTCTCTCTCTCTCTCTCTCTCTTTCATGATTCTTTCTTCGTCCACTCCACTCTTAGAAGTATTCTCATCTTTCTCCTACTCTCTTCCTGACACCCCTTGTAACCTGTAACTCTTTCTCATAACTTACCTTCTATTTAACTCCCGCTCAAAAAAGAAATGCCTTACTTGGAGTGACACGATAAAAAAAATAATTCGTAAACATGGCACAATTTTCAATATTATTTGAATTCGTAACGCCATTACCATTTTTTACTCCAACTTATTTTCTGCACAAACATACAACAGGATATTAGACTGACATACTTGGAAATGATACTGTCTACATCTTGAACAATTCTCTCCCAGAACATCTTCTGAATAAGATCCTTTTTCCAAATTAGGTCCAGATCATAATAGCGAATTAGGTTTTTATATCACACTGACTGATATATTCACTATGCAGTATTTGTAAATGCATATATATTTGTCTATATTTTCATATGCGTGGGTCTAAAAGATATGCGAATACAGACCCTATAGTCTGCAATTAATTGATGTCTTACGAACGTGAATCAATGTACGACAAAAAAAAAGGCGATTTTTAAAAATATAAAGCAAATTCTTTCTTTGTTTACTTAAGAGATAAATTTTTATAATCCTTGTTCATACAGATTCAAATAATGTGATTATTTCACGAGTCAGAAAGAAAATAAAAATGTGAGCCAGACGAGGAATGGTTTTACTTCGTGGGGAAGAAATGGAAATGTGAAAGGGGAATTTTGTAAGCCAATGCGTCGTGAAACACTTGCCGATAGTTTGCGTTCCTTTCTTACTGTCTTGCTTTCTCCACAAACTTTGTTTAAATAAACTTCACAAAGATTATAGGCCTGTTTTTATTGTTGGCGCAACGACAATTCGTTGGTTCAAAAATGTTTCATGGTTATTTTTAAATCATTAATTTGCCAATTCAAAACCTCCGACATAAAACTATTTTCTGTAACTTGTTATTTGACTTTTTTGATCTTTATTTCCGTCTTCGCTTCACAAAGACACAGAAACAATATGGGCATGTTCAAAAGTCAAAACTGTGTTCACCTGTTGAATGACTTAACAAACTGAATTCTTCTAACATGGAAATATTGGAATTTATATTTCTGACGGAGTTTTGCAAAAGTCATTATTAGCAGTTGATAATATCAGTACCATTTCCAGATGCTTTGACTGCATTTAAAAAATATTTTTCAATTCTATCCAAAGTTGATTTTAGAAGAGTATTTCAACGCTTTATCACCTGATTTCTTTCCTACAGTAACGCACGAATGACACTTGTGCAGCTTCAATGATTACACGAGCAGACCTGTTCTACATCGCCGACTGTTTCTTTTGTAAGCATAACTAATGAAACTAGTTTTCACGAACTTCTATTAATGTGATAATTTGTCATCCTGGAGAGTGAGAAAGCGCTGAAAGTTTCTCTATATATTTCCTGCGGATCAGATGCTTAAAATAGCGCAAGAGACTGATTTAAATTTCAGACAAGTGCAAGAAAAAGAAAACAGTTTAATGTTTTGGGAAAAACCTCAGTACTAAGATATTTTATATCCTTTTGTAAAGATTTTTTATATGTTTCCATTAATCAAGGCAATAATAATAATAATATGACGCAAGTTGTTACTGAGAGTGAAAGAGGGTGAAAAGACTACAATGAAAAAAAGTGGAGTAAAAAAAGAGGTTTAAGATAGACAACTGAGATTAATGTTGCATTGAAATTTTTGGAGATAAAATGTGGCACGGAAAACCAAAATCGGATTCTACAGTAGGAAGGTGTAAAAAGGATAAGACTAGTAGAACAGAACTTACTTTTATATCTAGATATTTTAAAAGCAAAACAATAAAAACTGTTTTCTAGTCTAGAAGTACGATTAAATTCATGCGGTTTAGATATTAAGTTAAAACGATTCCCATTAATGAATTTATAAAAAAAAGCTCTAACCATATTTCCACGTATATATATATATATATATATATATATATATATATAAATTAAAAAAGGATTAATTCAATGATGTTGAATGACCATGTGGGGATCTTCATATCGAAATGGTCATTCAACATCATTGAATTAATCCTTTTTTAATTTATATTTGTTCTGTAAGATTTTATTACATGGAGCTCTCTTCCTGTATCATTTTTTAATATTAAAAAAAAATTTAATATTAATTAGGATCGGGTTTTTGGAATTTACCCTCATGCTTTTTTCCCTTAGATTAAAGTATCTGAATTAATATATATATATATATATATATATATATATATATATATATATATATAATTTTTGGTTTAATACAACGGAGTGAAGGAAATTATTATTAGTGATAATGTTAATTTTGCTTTATTGTAATTCGCGATATGAGCTCTGCTTAAAGAAATATTTTATACTTATCTACTTGGAAAATCTGAAAAACAGAGAAATTAGCTGGAAATTGGGGAAAAAGAAAAATGCGATTGTATTCAGAGCAAATCTTTGTTAGGTAAAAGCGGAAGGCATAGATAGTCAAACTAAGTTGTCAGCACTTTTGATGGGGTCAGATCCTTATTTCACACATTTGCTGGGAAAGAATTTGAAAATTTGAGAACCTAAAATGATGTAATTAAGAAGAAGAAGACGAAAAAGAAAATAAATTACGTCAGATGAGGTGTTTACAGTTCATTTGTTGAACCAAGGAAATGATATAACTCCATCTTGAATTGTGTAGGTGGAAAAATCTCATTGGTCATAGATCTGATTTGCATAAAGATAATCCGGGTCTCGCAGCATCCCTAAAGAAAATTGTGGATGGGTATAAAAATTGAAACCCCAGTGAGAAAAATCAGTAGTTTCAGAGCTGCCCTGCGACAGAGAACAACCGACCCCACCACCGCAATCGCCACAGCTACCACTTTGGTCTCCTTCGGCTGTTTCCGCAAAGCTTCGGTAAAAAGCTGTGAAAAACTTGTATTTGGAAAATTAAAATATCTGATTATTCTTAAAGAAACTTCGTACTGTAATGAACATTTTTATTTGTAAAGTTTAAAACTCTGATTATTCTTAACGAAAACTTCGCTCTATTATGAAAAGATTTTTGTTTGAAAATCGAAATCTCTGATTAATTAAACGAATCATTCTCTCCCTTGCAAACTTTGAAATTCGGCTATTGTACATTCTGCTTTTATTAATATATATATATATATATATATATATATATATATATATATATATAAAGACTTTTTCGTAACTCATCCGGGCGTCTTTGAACTTATTCATTTATTTTATTTTATTTTTGCTTTGGTGCCGCAGTTCTTTTCTTTTTTTTTTCAACGCAAGTGTACACATGTGTCTGGTCTCGTTTGAGGTGGTAGAGAAACGGCTACTGGGTTTTAGTGTGTCTTTCCTGAGATTAAAGAACAAAACGTGGCAGGAGAGTTCATCGTTGTAATAGACGTCTTGAAGACTAGCTACTGTGAGGAGGCCATCATCACGACTAGCGACCGGAGAATGTCGTCATAACTAGTGCCGTTTCGATAGCATCAACCCACTAAGGTTCCGGTCGTCATCAGGTCATCATCTCAATAGGTTCCGGACCAGAGACTGAGAGCCAGCCAGGGACAGGTGTCACAAAGCCACGTGGCGGCAGTAAGAAAATACTGAATTTGAGATTTTGATATTATAAAGAGTGCTCGATACAAATGTAGAGCGTTATACTGTAATGGTTGTTACAATGTTTTTATAAATTCATAATATGACTACACAAAAATTTTCGTTTTTCGAAGCCAGCCCATTATGTTGTTGGCTTCATCTTCGGGTGGTTGTCAGATTTTCTAAAAAAACACCTAAAGATGAAGCCAACAACATAATGGGCTGGCTTCGAAACACGAAACTTTTTGTGTAGTGATACTATGAATTTATAAAAACATTGTAACAATCATTACAGTATAACGCTCTACATTTGTATCGAGCACTCTTTATAAAAGTAAATACATGAACAAATGGTTAAAAAACCTATGAGTTCAACAACTTAGTTACAATATATATATATATATATATATATATATATATATATATTGTAATAGTTGTTACAATGGTTTATAAATTCATAGTATCACTACACCACAACTTTCGCGTTTCGAAGCTGCTTTACGCGCTTCTCATCGGGTGACAAAGTTGGAATCTATAAACCATTTTAACAACTATTACAATATAACGCTCTACGTTGTATCGAGCACTCTTTATAAAAGTAAATGAATGAACAGCAGGTAAAAAACCTACGAGTTCCACAACTTTGTTACACTATATATATATATATATATATATATATATATATAAATGCATTTAATAATATCGCTTTAAAGAACCGATAAACGGAAACGGAATATATATATATATATATATATATATATATATATATATATATATATACTGTATTTGGGTAAGCAATCTCATTTAAAAAAAATTTTATTAAAATATCTTTTCTCTCATGTTTAATGAAACCTACACACACACACACATATATATATATATATATATATATATATATATATATATATAAGATAATGATATATAAAATCTTTGTATAACTAGATCGTATTTGAAGGCAATTTATATGATAAAAGTTTTTAAGTTTTCATGTGACGCATTTCCTCTTTTAAAACTTCATCGAAATATGTATCTTCACATTGATACAACTACACATGCGCATGAATAATAATCGCCGGATATGATAAGAAATATTAAGTGTAAATATTTGATAAAAGTGAATATGCAAGGATGTGCGTTGTGGTACAGTAGATATCGGCTCGGAACAAGAAATCAGGGAGCCGCGTTCGAATTCCAGTTGAATCCATTGTATTCACTTACGCGCAAATACCCTTGGGAAAGGTATTAATCCGTCTCTTCCTTCCAGTTATGGGTTAAATAGCAGGACAGATTGGCATTGGTCGGCAACCAGTCTACCACAGAAAGCAATGGCAACCTACTGCGGGATAATCTTCTGCCCAGTCAGTCATGTCTCTTTCGAGAAATGATCGCCCAAGCGTGTATCACGTATGGCACTTTAACTGACTGAATATGCAAGTATGTTAATCACTTTGATTATGCTTTCATTTAGTTCATGCCTTATCTGCGACAAGTCGTTCAACACTCTTTGTATTTCAATTAAACAGAGGTTACTGTATTGTTTAAAATGTAGAAGATACTAGAGACGGTTCATATAATCAACAGGGACATTTTAAATTTAAGAGGAAATTAAAATAGAAACAAAGAAATTCAAAATAAAAGCATAAACTCTGCGAATCACAATTCAAAAGAATATAAGGGAAAATGCGTTGAGAATTTAAAATTGAGAGATAAAAAGAAATAAGTAAGAACAGCAGTGTGAAATTAATGGCAAAAAGAAAATATGACTTATAGTAAAATGACTAATTTCAGCAAGAATTGGAATTTGTAGAAATCCATGACCAGCAACTTCCTAAAATATATAACGCTTACAAAAATCAGATTAGCTAAGTAAGTGAAAACCTGGTTGCCATATCCTTATGTTAGTGTTATATTTATTCGTAGTATCTGAGAGACTACAATACTATCAAATAGTTTGACGTGTTCTCATAGAAAAAAGGTATATGAATTAATGCTTGCAGCCATTACTTCGTCAATGGTTAACTTGGTTTCTCTGTCGGTAACCTCTTCAACTTTCTTGCATGTCTTTCATCTAAGTTCCGATGTCTTTTAATCTTTTTTCTTCTGTCAAGAACACCTCTTATATTTTTTGGATGATTTTAATAATGTCTCGACATTAAAGGTACTTTTGCAACTTTCTGATGACCTCGATCAATAGTAGTTCACTTATATTCTTGAAACGATAAATGCTTTATCAAAAATATTAAGATTAAAACTATTACTAAAATATTAAGAAGAAAATACTTTATAAGAAAAGCAAATCAAATAAAACTGAAGAAGTTTCATGATAAAACAAAATGCCTACTAAACTGTTGTATTATCATAAAGGCCTTTCAGAAATAAATTATTAAGAAACAGTGAGATATTTGAGAGAAAGAGAATCGCCCTAAAATTTAATTCATTATCAAATCCCGTATACGTCATTAAATGTTGTAACATATTCCCAAAGATAAATGGCAAAAAGCTGTGTTTCTAGTATAAAATGTTGATAAAACTCTGAGAGAAACGAATGTTTTGTTTCGAATAATAGTAGCAAAAGCTTCTGTTGGTTACTTAAAATTAAAAAGAGACATTTACTAACCATTGTATACATAATGAGGAAATACTGCTTAAAGAATCACACACTCCCCAAACATTTTGACGTCAATTAGTGCATAGTAAAATAAAGTGTAAGTAAAAAGTTTATTCTAATAGATAGCAGACGAAGTTGTAAAATGTATACTGCAAAGAGAAACATGAATATGAGATAAAAAATAGTACATTTCAGAAAGCAATGGTCATCACCGTCCTCAAATACATTCAAGAAGACGAGGGTGGCAAAAATGGTTGCTATATCCGTTTTTTATGCTGAAAGAAAATTGTGAATTTTGAAGAAATGACTTTTACTCATGGTGTCAGACAGTATCGAAGACAATCAAATAAATCGTCGCGTTCTCATCGAAAGAAACTAAGGCATATCAGTTGACGCTTATAGCGATTACTTTATGACCGGTTAACTTGGCTTCTCTGCTGTTAACCTCACCATCTTCTTGCATGTCTTTCATCTAAACATTGATGTCGTGTAATCATTATTTCTTTCTGTCAAAACACCTTCATATTCTTTTGAGGACTCCAGCAATGTTTCGAAATTATAAGTTCTCATGTGAATTTTTCCTGACCTATTCTTGATAAAAGATCAATAAATTTCCAACAATTTTCAATAAACTATTTCTGCTTTGTCTAAAGAAAATAAATATAAAACAAGTATCTAGTAATGAAATTTTACGTAAAAAAAAACTCTAGCAAAACTAATAACAACAGATAATCGTGAAAAATTCTACAAAGCTATTTTAGTATGATACATGCCTTCTAAATATCAAAGTATTAACAAACAGATATACGTTGTTAGAAATAAGGAAAAGAGTACTTGTTTATTTAATATTCGTAATACAAAAACCAGTATAGCAGTGCATGGGGGACAATTTCCCCAGAGATAAAAAGTGAAATTGAAACTTGACTTGCAAGGAAAATACTATATAGTTATGCTGTTATTTTCTTAAATACAGCCACTTTTTAAGTTATGTCTTAAACAAGAGAATAGCAAATTTAATGTGCCAGAGAGCATTTTAAATCGCTTCCAAGGCTCTTATGCTTCTAGTACATTCTTTCTGAATGATTCGGAGTTATCTTATATGGCACCAGAATGATACACCTACAGTAATAATGATAAAATCAAATGTTTAAGATTTAGATAGGACAGGCACTAAAGAATATTTTGTTAGGACTGATAATTTTCATAATGATATAGATCCAGTGATTCTAATTTAAGGCATGTTCAAAAGCAAATTATAGAACTTCCATTGATCTACTAAAAATATAATTATATTAATGGAATATAAGAAATAATTCTAAAGTATTTCAGGTTATTTTTCATCTTTTAGTTATATTTTAGTTGTACAAGATGTCCATAGTCCCACCTTCATATTCTTTTGAGGACTCAAGCAATGTTCCGAAATTATAAGTTCCCATGTGAATTACAAGTTTTTTTTCATCTTTTAGTTATATTTCATCTTTTATATTTTTAGTGCATAGCAAAATAAAATGTAAGTAACTTAGATAAAAAGTTTATTCTAATAGATAGCAGACGAAGTTGTAAAATGCATACTGCAAAGAGAAACATGAACATGAGCTAAAAAAATAGGACATTTCAGAAAGCAATGGTCATCGCCGTCCTCAAATACATTCAAGATGACGAAAGTGACAAAAATGGCTGCTATATCCGTTTTTTATGCTGAAAGAAAATTGTGAATTTTGAAGAAATGACTTTTACTCATGGTGTCAGACAGTATCGAAGACAATCAAATAAATCGTCGCGTTCTCATCGAAAGAAACTAAGGCATATCAGTTGACGCTTATAGCGATTACTTTATGACCGGTTAACTTGGCTTCTCTGCTGTTAACCTCACCATCTTCTTGCATGTCTTTCATCTAAACATTGATGTCTTGTAATCATTATTTCTTTCTGTCAAAACATCTTTCTATTTCTTTGAGGACTCCATCAATGTTTCGAAACTTTTCTTTAAATTTTTGAATTTATTGCTCAGGAGCAATATGACATAGCGTATTGCAGGTTTTTGTAAAATGTTGTACATCTCTTCAAGTTTACATACACAGCTTTCTTTCCACTACATTTCACGTGTGCATCTTTGGTTGGCCTTACAATATCAAGACGACATTCCATCTCCCTCCATACGTGTTGAAGTATGTCAATGTCATCTGTTTGGACAAATTTAATTTTGCGTCTTACGAAATGTTGCAAGATCATGAACAGGAGTCTAGTAGACAATATCCTTAATCTACCCCTAAAGGAAAAAATCCAAGGAGGTAATTTCAGGAGAGCGAGGTGGCCATGCAATTAGTCCATCACGGCCAATCCATGTCCCAGTGAATTGTGCAACCAGATGTGTCTTAACATTATTAAACCAATGTGCAGAAAACTTGAAGAGGGTTACAACATTTTTTAAAAAATAGTTTATGCCATAAGGCTTCTGAGCAATAAATACTTGTAGCAATGTTACTGGGTCTTTATGAACACTGTATTACTTTCAAATCCAAATAGAATTAAAATCAACTTTCTTCTTCATTTTTAAAAACAATCACAATGACGTGTGAAATCCTGGTTTTGCCGAATACTAAAATGATTGACCGGATTTCGAAAGTAGATGTAAAATTGATTTTTTGACCAAAGGAAGCGACTTCCAAGACCAAAAAGGACTTAGCGATCCAACGTGAAAAATCTGGATGATTATAAATGACTTCGATCAACGGCAGTCAGTCAGATGGGATCAGTGATAGGGAGACACAAATAAAAATGTCCCGGGTGAAACATCAACCACGAACCGGACGTAAGGTTGCGTCACACATTGTCCTCTTTCGACTTCTTTCTCGTGTATTGATTCCTTTGACTTCTTCTCTTTCAAAGACACTCCTACCAAACAAACGCTCATACATACATACATACATAAGCATAAAGTCTTTCCAACAAATTACTACTACGAACATTTCTACACACTTGATGCCCTTAACTCATTACTTGTTTCTCATTGAACATTAACTGCTACAATTTCTGTTATTTTTCTTTTAATAAAGTTATATTTTAACATGAAATTGAATATTTTTATTCTTCCACTCTTCCACACTATTCCACACATTCCAACCTGATGAAAAGCATTTGATGATGAAAACGAATAAAATCTGTAAGCTGTAGCCGAATTAGTAAGCATTAACCATCATCCTTTGGCTTCTTTACAAGTTAAACCATCTCCTTGTTTATGAACTTACAATAATTCATTGTATTGTCAAACCTGGAAAAAGTAAAAGTCATATCAATGACTAATGTCTTAGGAGTAAATCACATCGAAATCCAGGTTCTTGTACGATCATCAAAGCTAAGAAATGAAAACCTTGGCTAGTACATAGATGGATGAATGCTTAGGGATACTTGGTGGCATAAGCTTTGTGTGCTGGTGACATCAGAACGCCGTGTTCATATTCCTGTTAGGTTCCTTATAATCACTTACGCGCAAAACGCCTTGGCTTTATTTACCTGTTACACCAGTAACGAATAAGTATTTTAACGAATGTCATTATTTTCCATAAACGATGTTAACAAGATAAACTTATTTATTCTGATTTTAATGAAGCTGCAAATTTTGATAAGCCTTAAAAACAACAAACCAGTACAATTGGAGCACATAGCATTAGTCAACAAACTATTCGTTGTCTGTAACACTTTGTTGGTTAAAATTTCAGTGACGGTTCTATACCACCCATTAGTTCTAGCAAATGTAGGTCTGTAATCAGCAATCAAGATGCTGATGCGAAAAGTGTAGCGCGTTATAAATGTTATAATATAAGGCTTGTAGATGGACAAGTTAGAACATATGCGTTCTTACCATAAAGCTCGGTTTCGAATTCTGCCATAGTCGATTTGTCTGGAAGAGGAGTTCCTGATGTTGTCGGTCTGGAAGATACCAGGTTGCAACACATTTGGAAAGTGCCTAAAACCATACAAATGTTAACCCAATCCTTGTTAGGGAAATGGGTTTAGAGAGGACCCTTTGAAAGATGTCGATGGTTACTCTATAACGAAGTTACCAGTAATCATGTCCGAAGACTTGAGCATTCTTGCCTTCTTCAGACTTTTGTTCACACTAGATAACGTGATCTTTCCACGAAACTGTAGCTATGATACGCTTAGCATAGTTGCAGTATAAACCACAGGAGGCTCTGTGAAGTTAAACAAGCACAAAGGTGCTTTAGCAGACATCTGCAATGGGAATTAGCTAGCCGCTCTTGTAGGCAGGCATCCTTGGATATTACGGGCCAGCCATACAGTATAATGCTTGCCAATATTTAGCACTTGTAAATTTGAAGGTAAGCAGAAAATCGGTCATGCAATTGAATTTAGATTAGGTCGGAATGATTACACAAAGACGTATTTGAGAATTGAAATTTCTCATTGAATTTTCTCGAAAGAGTCAGAGAGAGAGAGAGAGAGAGAGAAGTGGGAGAGAGGGAGAGAGATGAAGAGTGAAAGGTGGAGATGGAGAGAGACATATAGAGTGAGTGGGGGAAAAGAGAGAGAGGGAGAGAAAGAATGAGAAATATTAGATAATACTTTTTGCAGGATATCCGAAAAGAAAATTGCAATAATTAATACATTTCCGTTATTATATTTTGTTTTTCCCGATTTTAATTCTTTGAAATTATAGAATGAAAATATTTAATAAAAAACATTTTGATGATTATTTAGATGTGATTTATTATTTATTTATTCTATTATAATTTACTTATTTATACTATTGTGCAAATTTGCATCGGCTTGCTTCAATTCGTTGCTTTTAATCGGTGTATATCGGACACATTGAAGTAAAAACTAAATCTTTTGAGCACGAGCTCATATTTAGATTATAGGTATTTAACAAAAAGACTAAGTGAAATAAATATGTTTGATGGAAGTTATTCTAATATGTTGGACGATTAGTTTGGGATAACATAATATCCTCTTTTATTAAAGTGTTACTTTGATGGTAAGTATTCAAAAAGTATTAAATTAATTTAATTAAAATATTACATTAATTCTCTTTGACTGAATAAAACATTGTCTTCCATGGTATTAGTATAATTGAACAAAACCTACCATAAATAAAAGAAATACACTTTTAGGACCGAAATAAAGTTTTACCCTCGAGTATGTCTAGAATTTGAAGTGAAAAGCCAAGGGCAGTTTGAAAATAGACGTGTAATTGTCTTCGGCAAAACTGTTCGCGTTATAATTGAGTAAAATTTATTTTTTTTCATATTTAACTACCCCTTCTCCAAATTCTTATGTGCATTTTTGTACAACTGTAAAACTTTGTGTTGAAAAACACCTAGCAGATATAACGGTAATAAAAAATATGCGTCTCTAACTGACTAAGATGATGGTACAATAGTAAAACTCATTGTTGAAAAACACCACGCAGATATAATAGTAATTAAAAATATGCGTCTTATAAACAACTTCAAATGTATCATTTTCATTACTTCATATAGTATCACAATATTTCTGAGCATCGAAGATGGCAGTATGGGCAGTTATCTCCCTTGTAAGAGAGTGCCACTTCGGCATATACTAAATCGGAATTATTCAATTAATACTTAATAAGTAATCAATCTAATCTCTACGGGATAAACATATTTGATCCTATGGCCGTTTCTTCAGTAAAAAACGGTTTAAGACTGATATTGCCGACATTAAAAAATATTACGTATATTACGCCCAAATATTAAGATAATATTCTAAGCGTAGTTTCGATGTGACAAAAGCCAAAAGTAAAGAAAAATCCAGTGAGAATCGAGCTCACTACTCAATTGTAATTATTCTAACGAGATAAAAATGGCTAAATATTACACTACCTCGAGATTCTCTGCCCAACCATTAATATATCTCATTTTTTATCAACTAACTCCGAGTTGATATTTCACTTCTTCTTGTAATGAAAATACCACGTGTAAAAGGCAGCGGTTTCATCTGTATTAGCAGCAAACTTCAGTTATCTTACACGTTAAATTAATCTTAAATTGTTCTCCACAATTTCCTGTCTTTTTAGCTCATAGTAATTTTTTTCCTTTTTACTATCCTTTCAGGAAAGGAATTCGAAGGTTTTCTGTATCCCTGATGCCTTGAATTGGCTTCGCAAGTGTCATATTCCTCAGGACCTGTATTCTCATTTTGTACCCAACGAATTTCAACTGTTTTGTTCTGTTTCTCATTTGAAAACTTTGTCGTCATTTTCTGTTCACAGAATTCACAGCATCCTTCTATTGCCTCAAGTCTTTCTTCATTCGTGATAAGATTATCCAGAATTAATAGGTATAGAGCAAGGCTAGCATTGTATAACCATACAGTTCTCTTTATTTGTTTATATATCAAATGCAATTGCAAAATTTAATTTTAATTTATAGCAAAACAGCTTATTTCGGTGTTCTTTTTCTCCCGTAGAGAAAGAAATCGCTTTAGTATTAGTGTGAAAGAATATGGTGCACATATCTATTAGGATCATTCAATAAAAATGTGTATCATTTTACAGAACCAAGCAAAGAGGCCATATTACTTATTCTTCTATGCGATATTCTTAATGTGACATATATTAACAGAATATTTCGCGCTATGTGAAAATTTACACCATAAGTATGGAATATGTTAACATAGTATTTACATGTTTATATTCTCTAAATAGAGTTTCTAAAATAAGGTTATGTTATGTGCAGAATTGATGCATTAGATTATCCTTTTTTTATTGCTGGTATTCATTAGGGAATTTATCTAAACTTAATTATAAATGGAACTTTGTCTGTGTGCGTGTGTGTGTGTGTGTGTGTGTGTCCCCGTTACTTATAGACTCCGAAACGGCTGAACTGATTTTCTTGAAAATTTACATAGTTGTACTAGAAGCGTCTGTTCTTAGCTAGGTTTTGTATCGAGGTACCCCTGATTTATATCAAAAATCGATAATCGAAAAGATCGGTTTATAGGAGTAGTGGTCCGATTTTAATCAAATTTGATACAATCATAGACAAAGACATAAAAACGATATTCAGAAGTTTCAAGGTTGCAGTTCTTACAATATTGCAGAAAATCGATAATATATATATATATATATATATATATATATATAAGGCAAGGTGTTTGTGTGTGTGTTTGAGTTTATCTGTCTGTATGTCCTTTATACAAATCCACAATTTTTTTTTTGATTCTCACCAAAGTTCATACAAATATTCTTTAGGCTGTGTCTGATTTTATAATAGTTTCATCGCCAGAATTAATTTAGTGCTTTTTTATGTATATCATTCAGCCATACATTGGATATTTCTATCATATCTGGTATTCTGCTTCTATATATTTAGAGATTTTTGATAAAATAGGGAAAAAATAAAAATATATAAAAAAATAAATGCGTAATATTACTGACCTGATCATCTCAACTTCAGTCAGAGTCCCAATTCATATGGCTCCTCGATGCCATATTTATTATAAATATTTGCATGGCCATTGTTTTGATGAGCTTACCTCTTTGGTAATAAGACTCTATTAATTTTAGCATCTTACTAGCCTGACGAGAAGGTCTCAAAATGTTTTTAGATGAAATTGCTAAATGCAACCACAAGTTGAATGCTAACAGCTTTTTCATTTGCATCTCTCGCTTCTAGAATTTTCTTTCGGTTTCTTTCTTTTTAGTCAGCCTGGATCTTTAAAAATTTAAAAGCAATCGTTATCTTCGGCCTTCTTAATTCCTGTTAATTTATTGTTCTTTTTACTAATGTTTTCTTTTTCTCATATTCTCTTAGATTCTGTAAACTCTTTCGTCTTTAGTGACTTTATTGCCTTGCTTGAGGAGAGACGTTGAAAAGTTATGTATATTTTGTTATCTGCTAATATTGTTCTAGCAGCTTGAAGTCGAATATGTCATTACAATAGACAATATCACAGTCAGCAGGATATTTCATGTTTTCTTTAAATTCAGGACAAATGATATGGAAAATATTTCAGATCTGTATAAATAGCGGAATGAATAAATATCCCAGGAGAAAAAAAAATAACATAAAATGAATAGCTTTTTTTTATATAAATGTCGTGACTCTAAGTGATTATGTGGTTTGGGGGTTGATATGATAATTATATTTTATCCGGTTTTTTTTATTATTATTTACAATTTTTGGGTGTAACTAATGTCCACGTGATAAAAAAGTTTCTGCAACGCTTTTTTTTCTCAGACCATTGTCTCCAAGTGAATCGATCCTCTCGGTGTTAAAGAAGATTATCTTTAATCATATACTGGCGCTATAAAATCACAAAAATGGTTTTAAGAAACACATTATTTCTATTCGCATAATGATATTTTAGATAAACAATGTATTTCATGCATTTAGCGCAGCCGATGGTGCTATCACTAAATTTGTCTATCAGGATATAGATAAGAATGGTGTAGGTTCGAATCTGACTTTAGAAATCTCAAGAGCGTACATTTGGCGTACTTAGAAACGAAAAAAAGAGTGCTAGACTGCTACGTGATGTCAGTTCTTCAATACGGCTGTGAATGCTGGACAATATAATCGAAAATGAGGACAAAACTGGAAGCGGCCGAAATGTGGTTCTACAGAAGGATGCTACGGATATCGTGGACTGGGCATACAAGCAACGACGAAGTGTTAGAAAGAATGGCAACAAAAAGGAAATTGATGCTGAGCATCAGGAAGAGACAACTGAAGTTCCTGGGACATGCAATGAGGAAGGAGAGCCTGGAGAACCTGATACTGACTGGACAGATAGAAGGAAGGAGAGACAGAGGAAGGCAACGGATAACATATCTGCAGGGTCTGATCAGGTGGATGACGGAACGGGGGTTGCCAGGAGCAACAGGAGGAAACATACTAAGAGCCACAAGGGATAGGGAGACGTGGAGATCCATGATCGCCTACGTCCTGAAGAGACAGGGCACATAGAAGAAGAAGAAGACTAAATGTTTGAATTAATTCACTCGTTTTCACAAATCGTGTAATGAAGCTTATGTTACGACTATTCTCGCTTCTAGTTTATCTCCCATTAATCTAAATGGATGCTCAGAGCCCTATCATCAGACATACGTTGTCTCTTAACTTCATCAACGAGAGTATCATGTCATTAATTCTCAACTCACTATTGACGCTGATAATAAAAATGATTATTACTGTCAAAATAAATCCAGTAGGTCCGACAAAATACAACTGAGAACTGCTTTCGAAAATGACATGCAGTTAGTGGTTCAATGCAGTGAGAATGTACTGATAAATTTGAACGACTCCATGACAAAAGAGAAGCTACGCTACGGCGTTGGAAAACTGATTGAAGCTGATATATCATATCAGGACCAATAATATTGTTTTTATTTAGAAGAAAACCGATTCTTACAATAATATCTACTTTTCACCCAAATGAAAATCGTAGGTAAAGGGTCTCTTGTTCATTTGTGTTTTATTCAGGTTTTCTTTGAGAAGTTTTTGAACTGTGGATGTCGGCTTGGAACGAGAAATCCGAGAACCGAGTTCGAATTCCACTCGAATTCCTTGCACTCACTTACGCGCAAATATCTTTGTGAAAGGTATTAATCCGTCTCTTCTATCCATCTATGGGTAAAATTACAGGACACACTGGGTTCTTATCGCTTCTAAAGTAATGGCAACCTACTGCAGGAAAATCTTCTGCACAGTCATTTATGTCTCTTTCGTATCACGTATGTCACTTGACTGACGGACTGACTTAGAAATTATTCATCACAGGGAACAGCTTTTTAAAGTGTCTGTTGAATATTTGATGTTCATATAAAATACTTATACTATGTTTAAGATATATTCTTTTTCCACTGCATTCATTCGAGGTAAAATCGTTTTTACACCTAAGGCCAACTATACGACACGCGTATATTGGAATTTGAAATATAGTTTAAAAAGATGTTGTGTTCAAACTAGAAACATTGTTGACCGTAATAAATATATGCAGTTCTTGAGAAAACCAAAGCTAAACATTGGACAGGAATATAATAAAAACACAAAGTAAGAATTAGTGATGCCTTCTTAAACAAAATCTGCTTTAACACTGACAGAAAATTATATTCATTTTAATAGTTACAAACCAGAGAAGGAATATGGAGTCGCTTTTTTACTACAACAGCTACAATTTTAATTTGAATATACAATAACATATATATGAAATATACGAGATATTGCCTAAATTAAATATAGAAAATATTGTCTATATAGAATATAGAAAAAGGTAACAGGAAAAACATAATAAAATACCAAACAGAGAGAACTTGACAATTTTGATTTAAAATATGCTTCTTTATGTATAATACAAAGCAATTTACAAAGGCGAAAGTTTACAGAAAATGCTTTGATTGCTAGATTATCCAGGGTATTAGATAATTATCGAAATACGGGATTTTTAATGATAAAAGTAATAAAAACGAAAGCATAAGGAAACTGGTTTAAAGTGGCTAGACTACATGCATAGATAAATCCAAAACAGATTTTTAAATTTAAACATTTAAAACTTCAGAGTTCTGACGTTTTCAGCGTTTCCTGCTTCTGGTTCATAACCGAAGGCTTCATGTGTATATCCTTCCTGATACACGTATATGATTCTGTCATAAAATACATTACTTGATTCTGAAGATGTGTTTCTATAGGACAGAACGGATGAGAAGGAATTGGTCGCATTAAAACTTGTTTAAATCAATGAAATATTCCTCATATATAAGTCGCTATTTTCTCACTCCATCTCTCTTCCTTTCACGCACTCTCGCCCTCTTTCTTCTCTCTCTCTCTCTCTCTCTATATATATATATATATATATATATATGTATATATATATGTGTGTGTGTGTGTGTGTGTGTGTGTGTGTGTGTGTGTGTGCGGATATTATTCGCAATTCTCTTTCCATAATTAAAACATTACATTATAATGGATCTTTTATCATGTCAGAGCCTTTTTATTTGTTCATTATTCTGACTTTATATTTTGTAATTGTTCTGATCGTTAACCGAATATACTCTAACGTGTTTTCCAATGGCCGATGGCGTCACAAGTCTTCCTGGTCGCTTTATTATTTACACTTTATTTTCAACCGTGTACGTTTCTCTCTTCTCTGATGCATCACCAACAGAGCAACGGATTTAAGTATTGTAGACATGGCTACAAGGATAAATAAGAGAAACACTTAAGCCGAATACAATGTTCTACATTCAACAATTTTAACAGCCATAGCATCTAATTTAAAAATGTCGGACGCTCTTCCTTGTTCTCAGGTAGACAATTGCTGAAGCCATGCAATATTTTAATGAGCCTCAGAAAATAGTGTGTGCATGTATTATTAAGTACATTTTTATTTAACTATTTTGTAACATAAATATCATATTTATAAGCACTTTTGCATGTGTGCTTTGTCCGTCATTGAATATTATTTATTAATAATAGACAGCCGTTATTTGTTAAAGTCATCTGTATCTTTGTGAATGTAAAATAAAGTTGTTTAAGACTCCTCTCTTTTTTATGCATTGTGTTGATATTTTCGGTCAATTTGACAGAATTTTTACAATTTTGAACAGCCTAAACAAAGAAAGAATAAAACTTAAATAACTGGGTTTAATCTGTTTTAAATTCTGAAACAGACTAAAAATAATCAAATTTATTTTTAATTTTTTTTTATAGTTTGCTGAATTCCATTACTACGCAGTCTAAATCAACTATATATTTCGAGCATTTATTTCCAATTTAATTACGACTCCCTTATAAATAGTAGTACATAGTTTCAACTGTTGTCCGTTTCACACTCATAATTGATATTTTGAAGAAACATGGAAGTTGACTCCTTGCTTTCTGTATGGCACTGGGTTTCTGGTTGTTTCTGCCGTCTATTTAAACTGTATACTGCAGACATCTTTGCCTAAGAATCTGGACATTTATTTACTCTTTACTTATTATTCTTCCTCACAGAGAATAAATAGATACGCTTACTGCCTGATTCACATTCTCCTGAAAGCTTTTGATCAAGGAGTAGTGATTTGAGCTTTATTTTGGGCATAGGATTGAGTTTCAGATTTCACCTAAAGCATTCTTTCTTCCTTTCCGATAGTCACTTGCGTATTGGCACCATTATCACTTGCTGGGAGTTGTGCCTTTTATTTTATAACCCGCTGCTTCCAGTAATTCTTAGGTCTTGTACAAGGAGAATATCTTTATAAAAAATAATAACCCTTAAACAGCAGGACAGATTAATCCGTACGTTTAACTAAACAGACACATTATCTTCTTCTATGTACACTGTCTAATCAGCACGTAGGCAATTATGGCCTTACACGTCTCCTTACCCATGGTGGCTATTAGCACGCTTTCTCCTGTTACCCCATATAAACCGCGCTCTGCAACCCACCTGCTCAGGCCCGTCATGCAGGTTACACGCTTCATCTATGTTTCTTTCTTCCGGTCCTGTGAGTATCAGAATCTTCAAGCCCTCCATGGTCATTGAATGTCCCAGGAATTTTAGCCTTATTTACCTGATGCTCAGCATTAAATTTCTTTTCGTTTCCATTCTTTTCAAAACCTCATCATTGCTCATGTGCTCGATCTGTCATATCCGCTGCAGCCTTCTGTAAAACCACATTTCAGTCGCATCAATTTTTTTTCATCTTCGGTAAGATTGTTCAGCATTCACAACCATATTGAAGAATTGACATCACATAGCACTCTAGTACTTTCTTCTTTGTTTCTAGGAAATTTTCATATCCCTTAATACTCTAACCATCTTCCTGAATGCATCATTTGCAGTGTCAATTTACCTTCGAATCTGTGTGCTGCATTTTCCGTCTTCTATTAGAAAACTTTTGAAGTATTAAACTTTTGTACCTGCTTCGTTTTACTACCCTCCCACCTGTATTTGGCATATTAGGCTCGTTTTTTTGCTGATAACTATGCATTCAGTTTTTTTGTAGGTTATTTGTAGTCTGTCTTTACTTTTCACTCTCTTCAGTGACCTTCTGTAGGAAGTCTTGCAATTGCCTTTTCATGTCTGCTATCAGCCCTTTATCATCTGCGTACCATATGATGTTCAGATTGTGGCTTCTGATGACGAATCATTGCATACCTTCTATGGTCCTCAGAATAGCTTTGCAGTACGAGTTGAATAGATCTGGTGAAAAGACACATGATTTTCTTACGCCCATTTCTGTATTTGTATATCTGCTGTATTCGTTTCCTGTCTGTATGCTATCGGTTTGCTGCCAGTATATTTTCTTGATTTCTTTAATGTATTTCCCAAATATTTTGAGGTTTATCAATTCTTTGTGGCGTATTTTGTCGAACGCCTTCGCATAATCCATAAAACATAGGTACACGTCCTTTTTTATTTGTATTGCCCTGTCTGATAGCATCCGTATAATAAATATATCACGTTCCATTTTTCAGTATCTTTGACGAACCCGCTCTGTTCTTGTCCTGTCTTTTGCCTGATTCTGATTCGGGCTCTTTTCATCAGGATCCGGATGATGAATTTTGTTATACACATGTTTTAACCAATAAAAAACGAAAAACATTAGTTTCCAAAATTTTGATTTTATGATTACTTTTGCTATAAGTATATTCCTAAATAATTAAAGCATTTAAAAATTTAACATTACAAAAATTGAGAAAATTAAATAGAAATAAAAAATGTTAAGTTCCTAAATGTTATATTTTTAAATGTATGAAATCGCTTTAAACGATTACCTGTGCAATAGAATTGAAAATCTTTGCACCAATTTACCAAAATTTCTCTGAAAGAAACATGTATAGTCTTCATATTATCTTTGTCTTGTTAAAGATATACCGTTTGAAATCGAGTAAGCATTCGTTTTCTGAAGTTTATTAAACCTGTATCGCTTATTTAATGCAAGAATATATGTTTAAACCGTATGAATAGATTTTAACAATAATATTTCAATAATACCAATAATTAATTAATAAATAGGGTAGAATAGGTCTATTTATACCTTTGTCAAAGCTATTAGGCGTAAGGAAGCATAACGAACCTAAAGAGAATAAAACCTCAGATTCTAATTAAAAATTCTTAAGCATTATCTAATAAACCACTAGCACATTCAGGTTTACAGCGGTTTCATATGTAGATAATTACCAGGCTCGATGTCGCATACCTTTAGAACAAAATCTGAGAAAATACTAACCAGAAACATCATACATTAGTAACTATAGTATATTAATACAAAATAACTTTGTTTTAATAAAAATATGATATATGTTATTCTACTTTCATAAATGGTAGAAAATACTCTGCTTTTGTGGAAAATGCAGATATGTGTGGACATAATTACTAGGGGCTGTGATATGTGCGTTTTATGCTGTAGTTTATTTTAGGTATATTTTGGAATATACTTCAATTTATTTTAAAAATTTTGGGATATTATATACATTAGTGCTATTAAGGAGTTACTTTATATTGGTTGCGTGGTTTGGTAATTTTATTTTATAGCATATCAATTTAAATGGGTAATTCAATAACAAAATATGAATAATGTTAACACAATTTGATAGATTCAGGTAAATATATTTAAACGTAATTGTATGCATTCGACAAGAGAAAAAAGATAATCTTGCAACAAATTGTATTGATTTAATCCTCTCATAAATATTATTGCTGGTGATTTTGCTATAAATATGTTATATTTGTAATTCTACCATGAATGTGTTTTGTTGGTCATTTTCGTATGAATATATTTTTCTGGCCTTTTTACTATAAATATGTATTTTTGTAATTTCATAGTGCTATGTTTATTTTAAGGATTTACTGTTTATCCAAAGCTGAGACCTTAAAAATTGCTAACACCATGAGTCACGCTGGACCTGAGATTAACACCAATTAAATGGTTGTACCCGCTTCTCCAGACTTTTAGTATACAGATCAAATGCCTTAATGCCGGATGTAGTTTATGTTTATTCCTATGACTATCATAATATGATGATATGCAAAGATTTCTAATTAAGCATCAATTTAAGAATTGTTAATAAATACGGTAACAAGGGAGAGTTGAATTCACCCCTTTGTAAAATATTTATCAAAGTTCTGTTAGAAATCACATCCATCTTCCTAATCGGCTTGAGATAAAGTTAGCACTGAGAATCACATGCATTTAGAAAGAGTAAAGACTTCATACAATTTATTGAGGTTTGTATTATCTTTAAATTGCCACAAGATACTGAATAACGACAGTTCGCCCTGGCTAAAATGGCTGTAAGCTCTGTAATGTTTTTTCTATAAAGCGAAAATCATTGCTTTGACCACATTAATTTAAATTTTTGAGTGTAAGGCATTCTCACGTCAACATTGTTATAAAAATGGACTCTAGTCTTCACATGGTGCAGCTTATGAGTAAAAAATGGAGTCAAATCCAGAGCTCTTAAAATTTACTTTTCGAAATGCTCAATGCAAATAGACTAATATATTATTATTATTTAAATTTTTTTTATTATAAATACTTATATTTAAAAATGCAATTTATTCGCTAAACTCAAAAGCTTTCCTGATTCAGTAATATGAAAGGTTTGGTAGCAGGTGATAGGAATGATTCTTATAGAAATCTTTTACAAAATCGTAACACTTTTTAAGACAGTTCAAGGGGCATAGGAACAGAATTAAGACTGTGCTTGTGGATATATTTAGATTAACCAATAATGTGTTAAGTCTACGTTGAAGTGTTAAGTCTACGGATATGATGAGCGGGTGAAGGTCACAATTATTTTAAGATAAGCCAGGTCTTGGTGTTGTCAACATTAGAGCAGCTGATGATAGAAATATGGATACAATAAATGTTTCATGCGGTTTGTAGACTGTGGCGATCTCTTGTAGAAATGTTTATTTTTTTCGGGCTGGTTTAAGAGGGTTTGTTGAAATAATTTGAACTGGGGAATATCTATATAGAATATTCATAATACTGAAATAGACGGCATTATTTAAGTTTATTAAACTAAATTAAGTTATTATAATATTATAAAATAATGTCTATCCAATTGTGATACATAATTATTTTATATAGAATAATTTTTTAACTATAATTTAAGTGAACGATAAACACTGTTGGTAAGTTGCTGTTAATTTTCTTATTTGAGTTAAAACAGGTGTTTTTTTTTTTTGTTTTTTTTTTTGCAAACATGATTATTCGCGATTTTTCCTGTAAAAACAGGAAACATAATTCATGTAAAGATTTACAAACTTTATTTTTTAATATTCTCCATTTTACCGTGGGGGATTTGTTGACTTCTTTCAAGTGCCGAAATATTCAGAAAGTGTTGTTATTTTACGGTATACATTATTAATGAAAGATAATATAAACAGATATCACTTAAGTGCTATACGTGATACATGCGTGAACGATCATGTCTCGAAGGAGTCATGATTGACTGAGAAGAAGATTTTCCTGCAGTAGGTTTCGATTACTTTCTGCGGTAGACTGGTTGCCATCCAAAGCTATAGAATCTGTTCTTCTACTTAACCCATAAATGGAGTGACGGATGAATACCGATTCTTTGCGCGTAAAAGAATGCAACGAATTCAACATGAATTCTTACTCGGCTCCCCGATTCCTCGTTCCGAGTTCATATACCGTGCTCCACAACAAACGTGTTGGTATCATCTAGACATAAATAAATTCTTGAGGCTCCAGATATAAACTATTTTAGCTGTTGAGTTTATACACTATAAATAGTACAAACATTAACAATGGAGTCAGTAAGCTACGTATTTTATAAAATACACTAACTTGAATTTCTATAATTGCATGTGTTAGTATCATTATTCTTTAATATTTTAGAATGGTATTTATTACATATCTTTTTTTATATAGGTTTAAAATTTAACTATTATGCTTTTTGATAATCCTTTCAAAGTTATCAGTCCAGCTTTTGTTTAATTTAGGTGTGTTTTATTTGAACTTTTACGAAGAGAATTATTTCTAGGAAAGTGATTCTCAACTAAATTGAAGAAAGTCTGCCCTAACTTACTACAACCACTTTGGCTAAATAAGATGTGTACAAAATGATTGTTCTGTTTTTATTTTATTCTTACAATTATTATTATGTTCGATATATTTGATATTAGGGCACTGGTAGCCACTATTTTTAGAGCAGTTTTAACTTTTTGCTTTTTTTTTTTTATTCATATCACCCCGAGCAAGGCGGTAACGCCACTGATGTGCAGGGGGCTACATAAGAGTGAAAAGATTGGAAAAGAGAAAGGCGGAAACCACATCCTAAACAGGGAACAAGGGATGAGTCTCTACGCCTGTTCAATAGACGTGGGTGGAGTGTAAACCGGGTGATAGTTCAGTCTATCTACTCCAATTGAAAAAAAAAACAAATAAACAAAAAGGAAAAGTAAAAAGATTGGAAAATAGAAAGCCGGAAACCACATTCTAAACAGGGAACAAGGGATGAGTCTCTACACATTTTCAATAGACGTGGGTGGAGTGTAAACCGGGTGATAGTTCAGTCTATCTACTCCAATTGAAAAAAAAACAAATAAACAAAAATGAAAAGTGAAAAGATTGGAAAATAGAAAGCCGGAAACCACATCCTAAACAGGGAACAAGGGATGAGTCTCTTCACCTGTTCAATAGATGTGGGTGGAGTGTGAACCGGGGGCAATAGTTTAGTCTATCTAATCCAATTGAAAAAAAATGAAAAACTTCTTTTTGGTGGTTTACTGAATGGTATTCTTCTGTTCTTCATATTCAATTTCTCAGTACTACCAAACATATCATAATCATTAGTATTCTGAACTGAAAATTGTTTTTATAATCCTTCCATAGTAAATGAATATATCTTTTATATTTTGATATTTGCTAATATATGTAAATTTCTGAATTAAATTGTCCATTTAAAAAAACAAACAAAAAAACACAAAAAAACACAAAAAACAATAAAATCAAATTTCTTTGTAAGACTCTCAATATAAACATGAAAAAAAATCAAAATATTCAAAACAATTTTAATAGAGAAATAGTAAAAAAAATGTATCTTTATTATCAGCTTATAATATAAAATTTATCCAATTATACCCATCAATTTCATTACTTAGATAATTACATACTTGACAAACAAAATAGTTGCACATTTCTAAATTTAAAAAAAATTTAATTAATGAGTAACTATATAAAAAAATCAATTTTTAATTACTATGGTTGAACAGAAAATGCACCAATTGAAAATACATTAATCAAGGGATTTGTATATGTCTTGAATATTATTCACTATTGTTTTACCAGACTGAATTATGGAACTTTGTATCCTTCACATGTTTTGATTGACCTTTCAATCACATGATGGATATTCATGAATGCTACCAAATTTAAATGCCTTGATAAAGCTCCCTAGAGAACGAAACAAATTTATCAGTCAACAATAGTTTTTTCTTTTGTCTTTTTATTCATTCTTTCTTTACAGATAAAATACTTGAAAATTATATATATAAAATCCATCATACATTTTTATTTGTCAGGCATGTCTATAAAAAGGTGGTTTGTTCAAAGTGTAATGAATATATCAATTACTATTAAGTATGATCCTCACTGGGTGTTTATGTTCAGTCGTGCCACATAAGACTCATTTAGTAATTTCAAGAAAGGTATCTGTGCTCATGACAGTTTAAGGCAGATTTAATAAAATTCTTTTTCCAGAAAGCAGGTCGAATTAAAGTACACACACACAATATGATAGAGAGCAAGTGAGATCACTCTCAGCAGTTGGCAATATAGAAATGTTTAATAATTTTTATAATTAGATTTTAACAACCCAACGAGTACTGTTTGAATAAGGTTTCATTGATGTGAATTTAGCATATCCAAATTTAGACAATAAACAACTTACTATATATATATATATATATATATATATATATATATTAAAAAGAGAGATTTATTGTGTTATTTCAGAGTACAACTTAAAATGTGTTTATGGTATCACAGTAAGACTCCTCTACTGTTTTAAATATAGAATTTGGCAATCTTTTTGATGAGTAGTAATATAATCTTAAAAGAAACTATCTGATAAGGATGTGCCCTAATAATGAATAAGGTAAGACTATCAGATATAAGCTCATGATTAAGAATGGGGTCAGTAATACGCAAAAAGGATAAGTTGTATTTTAAGTTCTATGCTAACATTTGTTTTTTCACAATATTTGCTCATAGAACTTTCTTTTGCTACCATACTTTCCAGCCAATTTTGATCTTCAAAAATCTAGAGTAAATGTCAATAGTTATCAACTGTATTCTTGATTATTCTTTATTCTTGCTACTAAAAATGTCTTGCTTTTTCTTATTCTTTCACACTAAGTAACCCTATGTGCTGTGTTTTGGTGTGTAGGGGGGTGAAATGAATTACATTTGCAATATTAGCATCCCTTATCAGTACTGAGCAATAAGCAACAGATAGCGATAAAAAATAAAAAATATACTGATTTATAATAAAAGCAATAAGACCCAGAATTCATTTTTTCATTATTTTCACTTATTTAAAAGAAATGAAAACAATGAGAATAGCCAGGAACAGTGTTACTGCAGGAACTTTCACTTTGCAAATATGCATTTAAAACATTTAAAACTATATTACCAATCAGAGACTCAAAAGAAACTCAAAAAATATATGTATCATTGTTAAAAACAATTATATTTTTCTTCAAAGCTGAAACTGTTCTCATCTGTTTATATTGCTGAATAAAGATTGCTCGAACATCTTCAAAGATGGCCAGAGTGGATGAGTTGAATATGCATGTGGGCCAACCATTCTACTTGGCATTCTTTGAAACGTTATAATTAAGTACAAATGAACTATCTTATCAAAAGATTATTGCAAATTCCTTATTTTTATTTTGTCACATGAATGACAACAAAATTTAAACAGGTCTTACCAAAATTACTTAGCCTGTTATATCTGAAGCCCATATAAGATGAAGTAAAATATGCCTGGAAAAGAAAAGAAACTTCCAGGAAGTTACAATAATATATCGCAGGTTAATATCAAACATTATATATTATTAGTAATTAATGTTGTCTGTCTATTTTTAAGTTAAAGACATAGGAATAGAAACAAAATTAATTCACTCAGATTTTAGAATTTATTCATCTCAGATGACCAAAACAACTTGTCTGCATTAATTTGAAGAGTGATACCAAGATCTGGACTGCAGTATGTAGGTCAGGTCTGGTTTAAAGGAAATTATTTTAGAAATTGGCTAAAAAAGCACAGGGTCAGGGTCACACTGCCAGAGGATAGTCAAAAGGTGTTGCTGCCATCTTTTACTAAAACACAAAATTGCATTTCTTAGGTGTGTACTTACATACTATGTCAATACTGGCAGGCCATAAGCAATACATTCTATGACAGAGGATCGGTGCTTTATGAAATTTGACTATGGCCCAAATTTTGGACATGTCAGATTTACTTGGTACATAGAATGAGAACAATCTACTCTAGTAGGTGAAATGAAGGGTTACATTAGAAATTTCAACGTATAACACCTGAAGAATGCCGAAGAATACAACGGCTGAAACGTTGTGAATATGACAAAGATGAGATGCGAACAATTGAAATTGCCTAAATTAAATTGTCCTATCACATTTTTGACATCTTTGAGGAATTAATGCTTACAATTAAAATTGCAAAAATAGAAAAAAATAACCTGTTTATGTTGTGCATACAACAGGTGATTAGTGAAATGACAAGGAGCATAAATTAGTTTATGCCTTACGAGAACAAAATTTAGTTGGTAAAGTTTTAAAGTGGCTAGCATTGTTAAAATATTATCTATTATGCCAAAAAACATTGCAGATAACATTCTTTAAAAAATTGTGAAGCCAAAACAATACTATAGTTCAATGCAATTGAGTCTTTAACAGCAAACAAAATGCTGTTTACTGAATACAAAAATAAAAAAAAAAATTTGTGGGATTCAAAGGTAATCCTTTATTGCAAATTGTTGAAACCTGATAGACTGAATTGGTTCTTCTAAACATTTATAAAAAAACATTTTTCTTGATAGTGATATTGCTTCATGATCATGAATCAAACTACCACAGAGCTGGGATAGAAAGTTCTTCCACATGCAATGTATTCTAAAGGCTTGCAACCTTTAGACAGCCACTTGTTTTGCTCAAAGTAAGTTATCTGGTCAGAATCTTACAAGATTTATAAAGTTGTTCTCACTTGAAGACTTATTGCTTATTCGTTATTCTAGGGCGAAGTGTATGTGTTTCATTATGGATGGAGAGCTATTAGATATTTACTGAATATATTTTGGATTTATATTCGTTTTCATATAGGGGCTGTTTTGTATTATTAACCACGTCCAGTGTAAGAAAAACAAAAACTATATTTTTAATATTTTGCTAATCTTAACTTTAAGGTTGAAAATTTAAAATTCCCTACATATGAATTTTCTAATTTTGTTGGTTTCAAATTTAGTTGACTTTTTTACCACCTTTTACATCATTATGAGCAACAAGGTTATGCAAAATAAAGAAACCAACAAAGTCCGAAGACGGAGCAGATACTAGCGATCCCATGGTAATATCAAATTGGTCCACAAACTTGGTCTTAATTCACTAATTTTGTTTTTGAAAATCCGGATAATTTGGAGTTCTTAATGATGACCAGTTCCTCGTGTGAAAGATTAGAGTACACGGTGAAAAATTCCAAAGCCAAAGAAACAGCTCCCTGGAAAATGATGGGCAGAAATCCGTAATATTGAAATAGTTCAAAGATCATTTACTTTTAATATTAATATCGTTAAGCCAAGTGATGACATCTGTGCCAATACAAGGCGTTTTTATAATTTGTTGTTAATTCTATCTAGGATAATCTTGTTAATTGTAACAATTTCGAATGTGGTAGGGTTAATAATCCTATTTGAGAAATTATTCTAAAATCAAGTTTGTGAGCCTTAATTGAAACATATGATTCTGTAGGGCAGATTTTATTAATTTTCTTGCTGATTTTAGGTTTGTCAGTGATATTTTCAATGCAACATCAGATTTTATTTGTTGCAAGTGCTTATATACAAAAGTGAGAATGACATTTGTTTAACAAATAGTTTAAGTTCAGTTTATCAAATGCACTATTCATACACAGAATTACATTCCACAGCGATTTTGCTCTGAAAAATTCTACAATCGTCGAAAGAGAGGAAAATGCCACAATCGAATCTGATCAAAATAAAAATATAAGCACACTTCTTCCAATCTCAATTTTCTTGAAATTTAGTACTTTCCCAAAACAATATGCATGACCAAAAAAATAATGAAAAATCAAAAGTAAACAAATAAGTTTGTCACCTCATGTTCTTTAAGATGTGCAGCACATACAACCATCTCATACAATAACAATCTAATCACAATCTAAACAATATTTGTTAATAAAAATGTTCTTGGATACTACTCGCTTACTCTTTACCAGATTTTGACAATTTTGCCTTTCATATGTGTTGAGCAATCTTTGAATCACATGAATAACCTTCTTGAACATTCTCAAATGTATATGCTTGATAAATCAATGACATCCTATCTTTTGTATATAAACACGTGCAATAAAATATATCATACACTTTGCTAAAGTCAGTTAGTGAACGAAATTTGTCGCATAAGAAGAGTTTTCCCTCTTGCCACTTTTTATTCATTTTATATGTTTGCATATATATATATATATATATATATATATATATATATATATATATATATATATATATATATATTTTCTTTTTCATATTTACTTTTCGAATGAACGCTTTGGTATCGTACGTAGACTTCATGCTTTTGACCTCATTACTAAATTTATAGCAAAGTCAGATCAGAGATTTCGCCGTGTGTCTTCTGGTAACAGTTTTTATTTTCTAAAAATTTGTTTGTGTAATTCTCTTCCGGCTTCATGGATCCGAGTGAATTTTGATCGTAAAAATTTGAAATGAAATGTCAGTCACTAGCTATGTTTTTTTTGTTTTTTTGGTTTCCGATTTTTTGCTCCTTGAATGTTTTTCTTTTCTTTTTCTTTATTTTTTCTCAGTCACTAACCCCTTTGTGTCTTATTGGTTTCACAGCTTTTCATTGTTGATAGGATTCAATATATATATATATATATATATATATATATATATATATATATATATATGTTGCTTTTTATACTGGTTTTTAGTATTTATTATCATGTGAATAATTGTAAATGAAAATAGAATGGATCTTGGTTAATAATGCACAATAACATACGCATCAAATAAATTTATGAATACTTAATAATTACCTATATTTCAGTTTCAAAATGAAAAAAAACAAGACAATTTAGTGCAATTATGGCGAGTCCATCTTTCCTTCAATGTCTTGCAAAACTTTGCAAATAATAATAACAACAAAAATAATTCTATTTTCATTTAGCAATAAATACTAAAAATAGTTTAAAATACAAATTTTCTTTTATGAAACTGTGGTAGCCTAATATATATATATATATATATATATATATATATACATATATATATATATATATATATATATATATATATATCACAAAATGCAACAAAAATGCAACAAAAAAGGATGTAGAGTATACAACATAATAACAGAAGGAAAACACTTCCAGTTCGAAACGCAACTACATTCAAAATAAAATCAGATCTGAGCTCCAACTCGAAAAATATAGATTACGCTCTAAAATGCAACAAATGCGCAAAGATATACGTGGGAGCGACACAATGCTTGAATAATAAAATATCCCTTCATAAAAGGAATATAAGATTATCACATAACAGGAAATTATATGTTTCCCAACATTTGCATAAATGTAGTTATACCTATTTATCAAAACACAGATTACGAAATATTAATAATGCAGGAAGATTCATAAAAAAATAGAAGCCTTCGCTCAACAAAACCACATATACAGACACACACATACATACACACACATATACACACCCACATACATACACACACACACACACACGAAATTCAAAAGATAACCCCAAACAATAAAAAAGAAACAGATGACCCATAAAAAACAATTCTGAAACATAAAGAAGAAATAAAAAAACGCTCACACTCACACACAGATACACACACAGAGACACACACACTCACACACACACCAAATTCAAAACACCGTCAAAGCAATAAAAACAAACAGCTGACCGATGAAAAGGATTGTAGATAAGCAATGGCAACTAGAAGATAATTTTAACGTACTAAAAAGGTACCCCAGACCGAAGCCATTTCAAATTCGGGTAAGCACTTGATTCATTCATCTGTTTATTTATTGATCTGTTTATCCATTTATACACGTGCTGATGTGAAAAAAACACAAACGATTCAACGTGTCAACATTTGATTTATTTTATCTTATTTTATTTTATATTACTAATTTTATTTATGTTCTTATTTTTCTACTTACTTATTTATAAAACAACAGCTTGGCCATCAGAAACAAAAGGAAATCGATACGTAAAGCCACAAATTTATTCGCCTGATGAGAGTTAGTTTTAGACTCAAAACACTTGAAGCGTCACAAATGCCATTATGGACATTTAATGTATCATAAGATGTATAATAACAACAACAACAACAACAACAACAAATATACACTTTAAAGAAAACGTTCACGGCCTTTCACAACCTTTATTCTATACCAATTTCTCTCGTTGGAACAAACCTATTTTTTTCCAATATATGTTTATATATATATATATATATATATATATATATATATATATATATATATTGGAAAATAACATACATGCAGCTCTGCTTATATACATGCGTGTGGATATAGCAAACGCGTGTTTTCTAATATAAAAGGAGTGTAGCTTCTAAAATTTAAAAAATTGTTGAAAACGTCGTTGAATATCTTGAAAAGATATTTCATAAAAATTGTAGCAGCATAGAAACCATATATATAAAAAGCAATATTTATCAATATATTCTAATCTTTTGCTATATTCCGTCCGTTTGTCAATATACAAGACTTCAGAGTCACTGAACTAGAGCATTACTGAATGAGGTATCTGATTATAGAAGTTAGAGGGCAGTCAAGATTACTAGAGAACGATAATTAAACTTTGAGCTGAAGAGCTGGAAATAATAATATGCTAGGAAGCATCCAAACGAGTTATAGTTGTATATTCTTATGAAAAGCTGCATGAGTAGATTTGACATTTTACGAATCAAATCGGGTAGAAATAAAGAGACTTCGGCTACGCTGTCCGAGCATAAATCTGTAAAGATCTGACTAAATGAATTAAAGAATGGAAACTTATGCAAACTTTGGTCATGAAAACAATGGCACCAAAAAGATAGGCTTTCGATGTTGGGCTTTTATGTATTCTCTGTAACAAAGGGAAAATACAACTACATGAGCGTTTTCCATAGTTATCGTGTTTACGAAATCACCAATGAAACGATAACGAACTTGCGAGTACATGTAACGAACAGCAATTCAGAATAAACAATCGGAGAGCAGAGTTCGAAGTTCAGTTAGGTTCATTACAGTGACTTAGCCGTAAATTTTCTTGAGAACGTTAGGAATGCATTTCCTTCTCCGGCTATTGATTAAATATTAAGACTTGCGAAAATTTAAAAAGAATTATTGTTTTGCTGAAAACAAATTGGCAATGAATTATTCATTCACAATTTTTTGATTTCAAACCCCAAAACAAATTTCATCTTAAAATAAGTAAAAACAAGGTAATAAACATAAAAAAATCAAATAAAATGAAAACATAATTTTCAGATTTAGAAAAAAAAAGACATAATGATATACTTATCGTTTACTTTAACTAGATAAAATGTGTTTAATTTCGGAAAAAAATTTGGAAAGAAATTTTATCTTCGTAAACTGGATTTATTCCGATTCCTGCAATCGAAATGTGAACGGAATTCGAGTTGGCGCCTTTTTATTTTAAAAAATGTCTAATATTTTATTTAGGTTGCTAAACTCGTTCATATCAATATTATTGTCAGACATTTTTTTCCTTTTTAAATATGATTGCCGTATTTGACAATATATATGTATTAAAAAATTAGTAATTAGTAAATTAAGTAAATTTATTAATAAATGGTGGCTATGTTTATAAGGTATGACTTTGGGTAAATAAGCCATGATTACAATTAGACAAAGAAGAATAAGAAAAAAAATAAAAAGAGCACGAACCTATAAAAGATGTATTATATCCAAAGGCAAGAGAACAAAATAATAATCAAACAGGTGAATTTTAAAAGAAAATTGAGTTAAAAGGGTGCGCATTATATGGCAAATTATTCAGCAAATAACCTCATCCGGAAATTAGACTTTTTAAGAATCTTCGAGCCACTTCTCATCTGTAATTATCCCTATGTCCACCCTGACCCATGTTGATTGCACCCTACAGGGTTCCAGTTATGTTCAAATGGTAATACCCAAAATAAAATCGACAGTACATTTATTTATAATGCAATTTCCTTCAATATAAATTTATAATAGAATTCCCATCAGTACACACTTATACTAAAATTAAACAACATTACAAATTTAAATAAAATTACCGAGGTACAAATTCATATATATATAAATATATATATATATATATATATGTGTGTGTGTGTGTGTGTGTGTGTGTGTGTGTGTGTGTGAATTTTTACTTCGGTACTTTTATTTAAATTAGTACTGTTGTTTATATATATATATATATATATATATATATTATTGTCATCCGCAGACAGATCTGTTTCGCTGTATCACAGCTCATCAGTACGGATAGACTCTGTAAAAGTCTGCAGAAAAGCAGCAGACCCTTAATCACATCTTTACTCAAGTTACCCTTGGGAAAGGTATTAATCCGTATATTCCTTCCTGTTATGGGACAGATTGGGATCTATAGCCTTGGTCGGCAACCAGTCTACCACAGAAACCAATGGCAACCTACTGCGGGATAATCTTCTGCCCAGTCAGTCATGTCTCTTTCGAGACATGATCGCCCAAGCGAGTATCACGTATGGCACTTAACTTGAGGTCCTCAACCCTTCAACAGACAAGGCTGAGTAATTTGCACGCACAATTATCCACTAACTCGACACTGGACTCGTCTTGATTATCTGTACCTGACTTCTCTCTCCGAACACAGGCCCAACTGACTGACATACTATTTACTCCTTCAGTGCTCTTCAAAATAATTTCTAAGCTTGACCCCCATAAGGAATACGGTCGCGACGGTATACCAATTATTTTCCTAAAGAAATGTGCTCGCGAACTCTCCTCTGTTCTCTCTAAACTCTATAACTACTGCCTCTCTGGTTCTTGCATTCCTATATATAAAAATACTGGAGAACCCTCTGACTCCGCTATCGGCCTATCAATTTCTTACCGATCTTTGGCAATGTGTTCGAAGCAGCCATCATCAACGCCGAGGTGTTACAACCTCTCAGTCCACAGACTCTTCTCTTTCAAAAAGTATGGTCTTCACTTCACCAGGTCTACCGCTGATATGCTCCCTACCATCACTGAGTACATACACCAGATCCTCGACAAGGACGACGAAGCCCGAGCTGTTGCCCTTGACATCTCCAAAGCATTTGACAGAATCTGACATGTTGGCCTTCTATGCAAGCTGCAGGGCTATGGTATAACTGGACAGTTGTTTGACCTTATCCAGTCATTCCTTTCGAATCGTACAATGAAGGTAGTATTGAACGAACAAGCCTCTCAATACTATCACACGAACGCGGGTGTCCCTCCAGGCTCTATTCTAGGTCATACGCTTTTTCTTATCTATATTAACGATCTCCCCGATGTAATAAGATTCCAAATAGGCATATACGCTGATGACATACGGTTTAATCTCGTCTCTATCAAAAATCTGCCGCAAACCAACCTCGTTGCCGAGTTTGAAAAGGACCCCCAATCATTGGTGGACTGGGGTAAGAAATGGCTCGTAAATTTTAATGCTTCCAACACGAAGCTGCTATCTGTTAACCGTCACAAGCAATCGTTCCTTTAGCCCATTAACATGGATCAGGATTTTCCTACTGAAAGTAAAACAATGCGCCTTCTCGGATTAACTCTCACATCAGACCTCAAGTGAAATAGCTATATAGAATCCGCCTTCCTATTTCAAACCAACTGATGACTTTGACATTTGATATCTCTGGCAAAATATATTACGAGATCAACAAGATTATCATGAAAATAATGAGTTATCTCTTTTTTTATTCATTTTGGAAGCTTTATCGGAGACATACGTATATTCGTTTTTACATCTATTTTTCATATCACTTCCGAACGTGGCTGATCGTGGCGCTAACAACGTCCTACCTTTTGTTCGACTATAAAATATTTGTCCCTAACTATTCATCTTACTCCCTATTTAACCATCTATATACACAGGTTAATTAGGTAGCTTAATCGCTGATTTTCTTTGAGCTCTTATCTTTGATTTTCAGATTTGCTAAGCCATCTTTTCTCGTAATTTATCTGATACATTTCAACTTTATCTTTCTGAGTTGGCATTTGTTTCAGTTTTCCTTATATTTTTACACACGTCTTCATTTTATTATAATCATTTGTAGAATTTCCTGTCTATTTGTTCAAGCCTCTTTATCCAGAAGTGTCAGTTAGGTGTCATACGTGATACACAATTAGAAAATATGTCTCTCGAAAGAGACATGATTGACTGGGCTGGAAACCTTCCCTCAGTACGTTGCCATGACTTTCTGCGGTAGACAGGTTGCCATCCAAGGCTGTAGAAGCCAATCTGTTTTATATTTAACCCTTAGCGGGAAGAAGAATCAACGGATTAATATATGTCTGAAGGGTATTTGCGCGTAAGTGAATGCAATAAATTGAACAGGAATTCGAACTTGGATCTTCAATTTCTAGTTCCCATTTATATATCCAAATACATTACACAACATATTCGCATCTAAAAGAGTAGCGTATGAAATTCACTGCTATATAAGAAGTCTGATATTGCATTACACTTCGGTACTCTTTTAGCACTCTTTTTAAATCTTTGGGAGTTAAAAGTGTTCAGGTAATGTGGTTGACGTTAAGGATGATTTTTTTTCCCATTCTAATCCAGATATATCCAGATATCCCGTTAGAGTTGTAGCGAAACCTCATTTACTGCAGCCGCTGTAGAAGGGATGTTCCTTGTAGCACGACAGCCTGACGGTGCCCAACCCTCTCCAGGCTGGTTTGAATTCAGAGTTTTCTTTCTCCTAGAATCTTGGGACTAGAAGCTATAGAACACTATCTGTCCTGTCAGTTTTCAATACCATGTGGGAGAAGAGATATATTCATATCTTTTCCCATAGTATTAGCACGTAAGTAAATTTAATGAATCCGACTGGAATTCCTCAGTCCGAACCGTTTTCCATTACTCCGCCTTGTCTCCCGCTATTCTAATTCACATTTGTATTTCTGTGTTTTATATTTCATGGTCTGTTTAAAAACCTCTCAGATGTCTAACTGAAAACTTTGCATCAAGCCGTTATTTTAATAACTTCTGCTCTTCTTACGTACGTGCTTAAATACAGACACAAAAATCCCTATCAGCTAGCATCAGATTAAAGGTATCATTCATAAAGCTAAACTTTAGTTTCGCTGAGAATCCCTGGCGAGACATTATTCTGATGACAAACAAAACGGCTCAAATAAAGATTTTCTTTTCCACATCTTAACTTTATTGTTCTCGCCATTTATGTATTTGATTCTACAAAGAGATTCTACAATCGAGACGTATACATCATAAACATGTGCAGGAATAGTACATTGATATGGGCATCTACAAACTGGATCTGTGACGATCACAAGCTGGCTTCTCTAAAATGTTAAGAACATTTCTATACATAAGCAAAAGGAAGAATGCAATGATGAAGAAAATTTAAGAAAGAAAAGGTGAAATGATGAGTAAACAAGGAAAGAGGAAAAATATAACAAAGAAAGAAAATAATAGACAGTTTCCTGTCTAGAAATTCAATGTCCTATTGATCTTTTTTTAATTAGTGATGATGTAATTAATATATTGTTTTTAGAATATATATATATATATATATATATATATATATATATATATATCTCAGCATGCAGTGGGGGTTTAGAAGAATCCAAAGGAGTATCCTGTATATACAGTGGTAGGATAACTCTCTAAGAGAGCTCTAAAAATAAATGTATATAAATACATACAGATCAAATATAATAAAATTTAGGCAGACACGTTATTTCATGGTAAATCGGAAGTATAGGCCTATTTCAAGCGAATCATTATCAGCTTCCGTCTTTATTGTACAAAGAATTATATATATATATATATATATATATATATATATACATATATATATATATATATATACATGTGTGTGTGTGTGTGTGTGTGTGTGTGTGTGAGAGAGAGAGAGAGAGAGAAGAAAACCAACAGCTTTAGAATTTCCAGTTATCCGGTATTTATATTTTTAAAAGCTGCTCAATGCTACATATATCTTACAGCATTATATTATTACAATTAAATTTGTTTTTTTTAATTTATTATTAAGTTAATTTTAATTGCGACGCGGAAATTTCTATGTTTCTAGATTTTACCTCGTCATTGGGCAATTTTGACTCATTGTTGAGAAAATGATTTACATTTCACTGTCACAAACAATAAGCTTGTTATTTAAAGGGTTAATATGCATGTCAGAAGAGAGATAAAATTATGTGTATGTGTTTAATTTAACTAATTAGAATGAAATTCAAATTTGTAATATAAAAATATAGATTTAACGTCTAAAGTATCAGTCTATTTAGCCACAGTCTCGACCGGTCTTTTCCGGTACGATTTTTCCATTTTTGTTACAAGATAATTTTTTTCAGATTTCACTGTATCCCTGCATTTTTATAAAAACTAAAAAGAAAGAAAAAAAATACACTTTTATATTTTTTAACTGATTTACAGAGAACATTAGGTATGATTAAAGTACTTTTATTTTGGTTCAGACTGTATTTAATGTGTATAAAATTATCAACTCTGTAATTAATATTATATTATGATACAAAACAAATTAGTGGATATATGTATGTTAATAAACATTCTCTTATGAATAATATTTTAACAATATATTAACAATAAGGCAAATATCTTATAATATATTTGAGGCCGTTTATCAAATATATGTAAATAAAATTCATTTTTAAATCTAAATCAATTTTAACTATAAATAAATATATATATATATATATATAATATATATATATATATAATATATATATATATAATATATATATATATGTATATATATATATATAAATAAATATATATATATATATAATAATTTATATATATATATATGTATATATATATATATATATTGAATCATAACACCCATGCAAAGCTGTGAAATCATTAAGACACAAAGGGGTTAGTGACTGAGGAAGAATAAAAAAAGAAAAGAAAATAGAAACATTCAAAGAGCAAAAAAAAAAAAATTTCGGAAACAAAAACAAAAAAACGTAGATAGTGACTGACATTTCTTTTCAATTTTTTACGATCAAAATTCACTGGGATCCATGAAGTTGAAGAGAGTTCCATTAAACAAAAATTTCAGAAAATAACAACTGTTACTAAAAGACACACGGCTATATCTCGCCAGTTCAACTGTGTACTGATCTGAACTTGCTATAAATCTAGTAGTGAGCTTAAAATCATGAAGTCTACGTATGATACCAAAGGGTTCATGAGAAAAATAAATATGAAACTATTTAAAGAAAAGGAACAGGGTAGCTACATCATGGCATTTGGAAAGTGACTAAACCCGAGACACCATCTCAGAAACAATAATATTGGTGTTTTATTTGACTGGATAAATATCTGTAAATATACAGCGAGAACAATATATATATATATATATATATATATATATATATATATATATATATATATACTGTGTACATTTTGGCAGAATGTTTTCATTAATACAGGTTTCATTAAATAATATAGACAAGTTCTGTCTATTTATTTTGTGTAAGATCCTTTCGTATGATCTGATTAGCTTGATAGTGCTGTCATTGAAAGACGACAAGAAATCGCAGGTAATAAACGAAATCGAACACTTAAATTCTAGAAGCTATCTACAGCAAACAGTTTAAACCTAGCTTAAATAAAATAAATTTCGACATCTCTACTAACATACTCCAATGCCTATAGTCGACCAGAGAGGTCATAGTTCCTAAGCTTACCCCCCTCTATCCCTCTACCCATTACTTATTTATATCACCACCACCATTTCATCACCGTCTGCGGCCATCTGCACGCTAAAAATGGACCTGTCTCCGTGGTTTAATTTTCTCTGTTTAATTCCACTCTGTTAATAATTCAAATGTTCTATGTTCGCTATATATTAAATGTTCATTCTTTGAAAATGGCTTATGTAAGCCGAAAGCTCAGACCCGATAAAAAAAATCAACGATTACTGCGATTTCTTGTCATACGAAAGGATCTTACACAAAATAAATAAACAGAACTTGTTTATATTATTCAATGAAACCTGTATTGATATATATATATATATATATATATATATATATATATATATATATATATATATATATGTATGTGTGTGTGTGTTTGTGTGTGTGTGTGTGTGTACACGAAATTTTATAAAATCGTTTAAGAACATATTTTGAATTTACTTGTTTCAACATTTTTTAATGGATACTCGTATTTGAGTATAAACTATTTTTTAATTAACATTATATTTATTTATATCTATTAAACTGAATAATTGCAAAATTTTGTAAGAAAAGTATGCGTCCTCCGGCTAGATTCGGAACTGCGTCCGTTTTTACGGTAAACCGTCAGATGATCTGATGTGTTTTGAGCGTTCACCCACGAAAAACTTGCAGTCAAATAAAGCCCGAAATAATGCTTTTAAGCACACATTTTTCTTATTTTTCGAATTATTCATAAATGCTTTGTTTTCATATCATAATATAGACAAATGTAAACAATAGCAATGTATTTACAAAATTTTACGAAATCCGTTATGAAATGCATTAAATCAGACATATTTCTAGTAGTATTTTAAATTAAGTTTAAAAAAAAAATTAAAAATATTTACACAGCTAACATTTGTGGGCATATCGGAATACTTAAAGTACAATACAGGCTAGATAGAAATATAAGTTTACGATTAATGTGTTGCCTGTAATTGTAGGTAACGGTCTGAGAAGGCGATATAATCTCACAGCACGTCTTACAGGAACTGTTCAGGAACAGCATTTCGAACACACTTCCAAGTCTGTTAGAGAAGGTATACCTTGTAATACGAAGATGTATGTTTTCACGCATGTTGGGTTTGAAGTATATGTTCTAGTATTCCAGTAAACGACAAAATAATCTACAAGCCATTATCAAGCATACTTTCTTAAACTGAATAGTAAATCAAATTATTTCTTTCTGAATTTGGACAGTACTTCGTCGCCGTGTTTATAGTGGATAATATGGTCAGTCGGCTTCAATTTTATTATTAATGTTTTCATTATTTTGAGGCTATTATGGTTGCTTTTCCCTCAAGTATATTTCAGAGAGATATAAGTAGATCTACAATACCACCTAATGAATTTATGAATCGAGATATGTAAAGTGAGTCTGTGGTGATACCGACCGAACAAAAGCGATGAACCGGATGTATGCTCTCTCACAACCAAAAAGGAAATGAATAAAAGTCGTCGTGCGCATCCGAGTTCCCGCAGATGTTCAAAATAAAAATTAATCAAATATCAAATAACCATTTTTTTATTTACCAGCCAATGAGAAGCCCGGAATCAAATACAAGAATGAAATTCGAAACTAGCTGCGTTTGATCCAAAATGCCAATATAAAAAGCGAAGATAAAAACGCTTAGTCAGACAGAAGGACGAAAGGAGAAGAGTGTAATTAGTTTCTCTCTTGACCTATGTCGAGCGGCTAGTATGTTGACCTCTTCCTTTCTCCCTGTTCTCAAAAAGTACAAACCGACATTTCAAAGACATTACACATACCAACTTGCTGACTCACTTACCCGGGGAATCGGCAACTTCAAAATGAACATTCAATCATATACCTCCGCTTCCACATTCTTAAGCCTTTTCTCTCTTTCAGCTTATTATGTACCCATGAACTCTCTAACCTCCGTTGGACCTTTATTTCAAGCATTATTTATTTTGCAACACATTAATTGAAATGTATATATGTATAAATGTTATTTTACACTCAAAATTGCCTTTCTTGAATTTACAATGATTTTACAAATTATAGTGGGCTATCTTCCCACAAGGCCAATTTCCGTTAACCTGCTACGGAAACCTACTACAACAAGAAAAGGAATAAGAGATACCCGTTATAAATCTTCTTGATAAGCAAGTAGTTGTATGCCGTCATATAATTTTCATAGTGTTTTTCTTTTGCCAAGTTCCTCAAGAGTAATGTAAATTTATAAATAAAATTGATCATCTGTGTTGAGAGTTTCAATTTTAATATTAGATAATTGAACTTAATCTTATTTTTAATAAGACAGTGCGGTTCTGAATTCCATATTCATTATTTTAAGAACAAACCTCTCATGCTTATAACTAAGTTGTGCTTGATGTTTAAGAAAGAAATGTTGAAATTTCTTTCCTTTGTATTTTTGTTGTTGTTGCTTAGACAGTTGTTACAGGAAATAACCTAACTTGGTTATCGACAATATATTTGAGAAAATTTTTATTATTATTATTATCATTATTAGTAGTAGTAGTACATGACCCGTCAAAATGGAAAGCTCAATGATATGCTTAGAATAATATTTTAATTTAAATGAAATATTTTGTCATAAATAAGCAAAAGATTAATTTGATAATATATTTACATATTCTCAATTATGCATATCATTTATAAAATAAGAAAAAATAAAATAATAAGCAAATCTGTATGTTTTAAATATAAAGTGCATCAATATTTACACTATTTCTCTGTAGACAACATTTCGTGTATGTTTTCTCACATTTTCATTATGACGACTTGTTCCTGATCTGGTAAATTCTTACTTTAGACATAGTTATAGCAGGTCTCACTGGAAACTGGCGTCTTTTCAAAGTAAATGTAAAATCAGTATCTCATGGTAGCAGTATAATTTAGGGAATCAAGAGTGTGTTTCCTGCATCAAAACTATTTATTTACTTGAGGTGATCATATTATCTGATACCAATAATATTTTATAACGCGCGCCATTGCAGTACTCATTTTTCTGATCTAATTTTATAGGAAAACTCTTTTTTTATAATATGCGGTAGAACGTCACTTCAATTAATAGAGTTAAAAAATTCAGGGGGATAGATTGCAGATTGTTGAACATCTGCTACGGAATCATTACTCATCAGAATATATGTCTCTCTTGGCGGTTTATGGATTGTCTGGTCATGTAGACTGTCAATGTCTTCATTCTTCATTCTTTGAAATATTGTTAACATTAACACCTAAATTTTCATAGACAGGATTGATCAATAGTGTTGATTTGAAAGTGCTGATGAATATCAATAACATCATTTTATACTTGTCTTTGAAAATTGGGGATTCTTCCTTCACCAAATTGCAACAACCATATAGAATAAGTTGAGCTTGAGAAACAACATTGTTATTGCTAAGTTAGTTTTGCCATTTAATATTATTGGTGAACTGAAGTACTTTGTATACGTGCCAAATTACTGATTTTTTAAAATATGCTCCAATTAGAGAAGATCTGTGTGCTAATCGAAACGCTGGAAGAATTTGACAGAAAACTCTGATCAATTTGCTGCCAAAATTCAATCCCTTGTTCATTACGTTCTTAAGTGTTCGATTCAGTGCTTTAACTAAATAACGAAAGGACATGAGTGTTTCGACCCAAACAATAAATCATATATCAGGAAGCAAACGGCCAGAGACAAGAATAGGATATATCTTGTATCTTGAATTACATTTTACCGGTATCAGGAGCTTGAATCGAGTTTGAGCAGTGCGACATAGATTCACTTGTATTGTATCAATGACAGATGACGCTGTCGCAATAGCTATTTGGTTGTTTTTGCGCACGTATAACAATAATATATTATCAAAGAAAGTGTTGCTAGTGACGCCGGGTGCATCATTTTTATCAATATTCTTTGGGATATTTTCCGAAAGGATTCACTAGTAATTAGCACATGGATGTTTGCGGTAAAATGCTCTTTGTCAGTTGGATCCATCTCATCTTTATGAAGTAGAACATTATTTATTCTGAGATCATGATTAGCAGCAGGAAATTAAAAACATATTGCACTAAGGCCCTGCTGTCCTAAAATCTGATCCATTTCACACAGCATATCATTTTGGGCAATTTCCAATGATCTTATATGAGAGAAACTGTGTTGTCTCATTTGATGGAAGTACTTTTTGTAAAGGTCTTCGCAAAATTAGTACAATTTTAGTGGTCTGGAAGGAGAGCAAAACAGAAAAATTTATTAACTAATTCATAGAACATGTTGTTCTTGCCTCATTTAGAAAAAGTTCACATTCATGTTAATTTTCCAGGTCATCATTTAAACATGCGTACTTAAAATTTTTGCAAACAACATTGTTAATTGTGAGTGAATTTTCTAAGTTTGTTGCTTCCGTTTTATGTTGAAGCAATAATCTAAGATAAGATATTTTCCCTTGCAATGGATGTCCTGCATAGATTTTCCCAATAGCGTCTGGAGTATCTTCACTTTGCCTAATTCTTATCCGCCAAATGTTATTTTTGTTACACCGTTTATAATGATGTGGAATGTCACAATAGCGGATATTTTTGGAGAAGGGATTTTCTTTATTCATATCTTAAAATATGCTGTCGATTTTCTCAATCTATTTTGCGGTAAAGCTTCTTCTGCATGATTCGGATTAAACGAAATCTTCTGTTGATCTGGCAAGTTTATTGGCAAACGTGCTGACTTTGCTGAACTGAAAACTCAAGTAATATTCTGCAAGTCTTTGACACTTCAGAATATCAGCAGTTTTTTCGTATGTCGAAATTGCAATCGTTTGATTTTCATGCCAACATTAAGAGGCTTTTCTTTGTGTAAAAGACCTAAGGCATGGTCAACACCGTTGGAAATATAAATAAATATAATTGCAAATATATTTCACAGCCTTAATAGATGCACTTCATTTAAGGTTAATATGGGCCTCGAACTTGGAATATCCTGATGCTGAAGAACTGTGTGTCAACTAGAGAATGCCAAGAAGGAAATGAGCAGCTTGAACATCAAAATACTGGGATTATGCGAAACTAGATGGCGGAAAAATGGAGACTTTAACAGCGACAACCACAGAGTCGTATATGAAGGGGGTAAAAAAAGGAACAGAGTGTCGGCTTAATAATGGACACAGAAATGAAGACATACGTTCTCGGCTACTGCCAGTTCTATGAAAGATTTATTGTGGGAAAATGGAAAGGGAGACCGTTCAGCATAGCAATTTCATTTGGCTATGCGCCAAAAACGCAAAGCATTGAGAAATAAATGGAATCTTTTTATTCGCCCTTGACAATGCCAATGCACAATGTGAAAGCCAAGAAATTAGAATCTTCATGGGAGATTTAAATGCGGACATAGGCAAGGAGAGGGAAGAGGAGAAAACTAGCAATATTGGATTACTCAACCGCAAGCACCAGGGTGAAAGATGGGTCCAGTCGGGTATGGCGAATGACCAGCTGATAACCAACAGTTGCTTTTAAGAACACTCGAGATGTTTATGGACATAGAGAATCCCAGGAAGCGACACGAATAACCAAATCGTTTATGTAACTGTTATAGGGAAACACACCTATTCTTCAGATAACGGACTCTCCTTCTTATATTAATAAGAGTTAACAGAATGCTATTTGGTAGTTTATGGGAGTTCATTAGATTTCTATTGGAGTTCAGTAGAACTACTAGGCAGTTGATATTAGTCAGCAGTTAGCCGAATACTAAGTAGCTAGCTTTCAGTAGAAGGTTACCAAATTCCTAACATTTTGTGTACGTTAAGTCGATTGGCAACCGACATGGCACGATTATAACCTTCAGTGCGAAAACCACTCCACAACATCATTGGTGACAAAGATCTACGAATTCAATCGGAAGAGAAGAATTTTTTTTCTCAAGGCAAAAGTTACCACAACAAAATCGGCGACGACAGAAATTTTAAGAGATCACGCGGAGTAGGAGAGAAAGTTTTTTTTTTATCTTACGCCAAATAAAGATTACCAAAACGATAGTTGACTGAAGAAAATTGCAAAGTTAGGAATACTTTGACAAAAAGATCCAGAAGTCACTAAGCAACAAAGCTTTTGCTCAGAAGACTTCACCAAAGCGTGGGGTAGTTAAAAAGACAATTTTTGGGAAGCGAAATTCGCACACGTAAAAAAAAAAATATATATATTGTATTCTAAATATACCGTGTCTCAATAGGTCACGAATCAGGAATTCGTCTGACTCCTCCTCAACAACATAAGACGTGGTATAAATTTCTTGCATAAAAATGGAGGATTTTAAAGTTTTATTCCAGGATTTTTTTAAATTCCAGGCTGAACAGCAAGCAAAAATTCTAGACCAGCAAATAACATTCCAGACGCAAATTCAGGAGGAAATTTTCGACAAGCAGTTAAAATTTCAACAGAATATGGTACACATGCAAATGGAACTTCAAAATATAATTCTGGCTGTAACTAAGAAAATGAAAGAGAAAAACATTCAAGAGTTTTTCCAGAGAATACAGTTTGGAACTCGATCGAGACTTTCACATACAATACAAACGAAAAATAATTTTAGAGGATTATTAAAAAAAATACATAGACGTGTATGCCGTAGACTGCTGTTCGTTGTCTGAAAAACAGAAGGTGAGACTTCATCTCACTTACTTAAAAAGAGCTGTGATTTAAAATTTACCGAGGCGGTAAATATATTAACGGGACTTTTCAGTAAGAAAACATCTCTGTTCCAGAAGAGGGTGAAATGTTTGAATTTAATGAAGTAGGACGAACAAGATTACAAAACATAAGCAGCAATTGTAAACAAGCATTGAAAAGAATTTATGCTGGGCGGTTTAAGCGCAGACAATTTCAAGTGCTTGGTATTCCTTCATGACGTCGTATCAGAAAAAGACGCAGAGATAAATGGTGCTGATAAAATTAGAAATCGTCCTAAATATAACAGTACAGGATTTGGCAGAGCATTGTACAAAACAGGTTAGCGTGAAAAAAGATGCAAAAAGATTGAACAATCTGGCGCTTCACACATAAAGAAAGAAAGGTACAAAGAAGAAAGTCAGTACAAAACAAATACTAAAATTGCAGATCATCAAACAAAAATACCAAGAACAAAATAATCAAAAATTCTCGAAACAGTGTTTTCATGACACATTCGAACTACCAACACCAACAAAAATTTTACCCGAAATACGCCGATCCAAAAGAAAAGGGAACGAAACAAATCAATTACAAGTGGATCCAAAACGTAGGAGATATACTACGTTTTTGCTGAGAAAGTGAATTTTTTTTGTTTTTGTTTTTTCTTCATTCATATTGTCTGTAAAAAGTAAATAAAATTTTAGCCCTAGGAGGTGGGTGATATAGCGAAACACAACTATTCATCAGATAATAGACTCTTCCTCCTATATAAATAAAAGTTAACAGGAAGTTCTTGGGAAATTCGTGGGAGTTCTTTAGACATCTATTAGAGTTCAATGGAACTACTAGGCATTTGATATTAGTTAGCAGTTAGCCGAATAAGTCAGCTTTCAGTTGGAGATTACTAATTTCCTAACATTTTGGGTGCGTTAAGTCGATTAGCAAACGACATAGCACGATTATAACCTTCAGTGCGAAAACTACCCCACAACAGTAACCATAAACAAAAGAATCAGGAATGCAGTTGTTCAATGCGAAATCTATTCCAAGTTCCGACTGTGAAATCGACTGCCCTCCAGATATCTGTCAATTACAGGTGAAACTTCGGAGACTAAAGAAGTGTAGGGCAGCACCCAGACTTCAATACACACGCGCCTGAATGACCTTGACAAAATACACTGACACACTGAGAAAAAGGGCGATGAACAAATGGGAAACAGAAATTCGAAATGGGAAGTGCTAGTGTCATCAGCAAAACTAAATGAGGAAATCAGACGCAGAAAAAAATCGTGTGGATTACTGAAGAGATGCTTAATTATTATGCAAAGGAGACAGGAAAATATGCTAAGACAATGGGATACAGGAAACTACATAAGGAAATAAAGAGCAAATGCAAACAGGCTAAAGAGGAATGGTTCAACAACAAATTGTCGAAGTAGAGAGAATGAACTAGATTAAATAAGGGGAAACGCACAAAGAAAGAAAAGAACTGACAGGACAAAAGACATGCTCATCAACAGGATGTATAAAATCCAAAGATGAAATTATCATATTGGAGAAAATTAATATTCTCCAGCAATTGGAAAAAGATACAAAAGATCTCTTCCACAACACAAGAGAGCAATCGATTATAAAAAAAGATGCTGACGGACCGGAATTATTAAATTCGAAGTGTAAGCCAAACTGAATAGGAATAAAGTTGTTAGACCAGACGACATTATAATAGAGATGTTTACAGCCTGAGAAGATTTGGGCATAGAGAAAATTACGGAAGAATTAAATGAAATCTACAACAAGAGTGTGATACCATATGACCTAAGAAAATCAATTTTCATAACTCTGTCCATGAAGACAGGTGCAATCGAATTCGAAGTCCACCGAACAATCAGTAACGAAACTCATTGTCTGTACCCTGATTAATATAGCGCGAACCAGAGTCAAACCGGAAATAGGACAAGAACAGTTCGATTTTGTCAAATACACTGGAACAAGGAATGCGATATTTATGCTTAGGATACTATCGAACAGTGCAATACAAATGAGAAAGGAAGTTTACCTTTTTTTTGTAGATTATGCCAAGGCGTTAGACAAATTGCGTCACAAAAAATTGATAGAAATGCCCAGCAAACTCAACATATTTAGCAAAAACACCAGAGTAGTAAACAACCTCTACTAGCAGCAAACCTCCTGCATACGGAAAAGAAAGGGGTTCAGCTAGTATACAAAGATAAAAAAGGGCTGTAAGATAAGAACATGTCTTTTCACCAGATCTATACAACTTGTACAGTGAGACTATTCTGAGGACCCTAGAAGTTATGTCAGGATTCTTCATTGGTAGTCTCAATCAGAACAACATAAGATACACAGATGATACAGTGCTGGTAGCTGACTCGGAATGAAAACTACAAGTCTTCCGAAAAAAGCATATGAATAAAGTCAAAAGAAATAATTACAAATAAATTACAAGAAAACCGAATATATAGTCATCAGCAAAAGGAGGAGCTCAAAATGCCAATTACAGATTGGGGATACTAAGAAATTACAAAAATCTAAGTACTTGGGAAGTGGTTTAATGGAAGACGGTAAGTACGACATTTAGATCCCAAGGCGAATTGGAATGGTCAAAGACGCATTCCAGAAGTTGAGCAGAGTATTCAGAGACAGGAAAATTTCGCTAGAATCAACGGAGAGAGTTCTGGATTGCTATGTGATGTATGTCATTTAATATGGCAATGAATGCTGGACAATATCATCAGATATGAATGAAACGCTTGATGCAATTGAAATATGATTTTACAGAAGGATGCTGCGAATATCATGGATCGAACGTATGAGCAATGATGAGGTTTTAGAAAAGACTGAAACGAAAAGGAAATAAATAGTGAGCATCAGGAAGAAGTTGAAGTTCTTAGGACATGTAATGAGGAAAGAAGACTTGAAGAATATGAGGCTCACAGGTTAGTTAGAGAGAGAATTAACGGGGAAAGCAACAGATAACATATTTGAAGGGCCTGAGCAGGTGGATGGCAGAGCGGGGGTTGGGCTGAGTAACAGAAGAAAATTTGCTAAGAGCCATTTAAGATAGAGAGACTTGGACAGCCATGATCGCGTACGTCCTGAAGGGACATGGCCAATAGAAAAAGGAAACAAAAGGGCTTCGTACTTCTGCAACACTCACGAATTATATGAAAATACGTGACGTTTATCAACAACAGTTACGTAGTTCTATATCTCTATTTCCCAATACGTATTGAAGTTGTGAAACCACTATCTCGAGGGTTTTGGTGATGATATTGTAGGTAAGAATAATTTCAAATTAATATTTGTGATTTGTAATCTATCGGATATCTTTTACTTCAAACTTCATTCATCATGCAGAAATAATTTAAATTATCTTTTCCACAGGGTTTATGCATCATGCGTTTCTTCACCAACGAATAAAGATGAGTCGTTAATGGATTTTCGGGATTAGGAAGTTCAGCTTTAACAAATTTATTAGTTTCCTGTCATGTGTCCTGATGATTTTGTATTAAGAATAATATAGCAATGAAGTAACTCTCCTGTCAGGAATTCCCGTGTTCACATTAGCAATATAATTTCCAATGACTCCTGAATAGATATCGTGCAATAGTTGTATTTTCTTTAATTTAAATGCTCTTGCAGTAATATCTGCTCGGTCTATTGCCGTCTGGCCATAAACAAGCTTGTTAACTATTTTTTGGCATTTTTGGTTACATGAAAAAGTCAAAAACATTTTAGGTTTATCAAATTTTCTAGTTATGGTAATTATCTCCTGTTAGTATTTTGCCTTATATCGAGGACTTCCTGTAAATGAGCTTCGCATATATATATATATATATATATATATATATATATATATATATATATATATATGCCTGGTATAATCAGTATAGCATTTTATAAGCCATTATATAAAACTTCTCTCAATGTTACTTGATTGTTATGAACATATCGTAGACGACTATAGTATTGCTGAAATGAACACTGATGAAAATGCAATATATTTGTAGATCCTGCTATTTTCATGAAGCGATAACAATAACATTGAACTAACGAAATAGGCCAGAAGGAAAGAATACGGGTATATCGCTGGGTGGTATGATCGATTTGAGTCACTTAATGTTTATAAATAATTTTGGTTATTCTCTGTTCTGTATTGTGTTGCAACCATTGCTTTTGTATAAGTCGTTTCTCATCAAGATTATTGAGTATATGAAAAGCAATCTCGTTAGAAGTCAGCCGATTATATCTCCAAGATTGTTCTCCATTACGATTTTATTCGCATGTAAGCCAACTGACATTTCAGCAAAGACTGATTCCAGTCTCAATTCGTTCATGCACGGGGAGAGTAAAATTGTAAGTAAGTATTTCCATCATATGTGACAGCAGAATTAGTTTTTTTGAAAGAACTTGACTTGTATTGTATTCTTTCCATTCGTCTTCTAATATCTTTTTTAATCGTTTCATTTCAAGCAAGGTGGTGCCGCCACTGATGCACAGGGTGCTGCAAAAGTTTAGGCAGGTGGAGTGTGAAGAGAGAGATGAACAAGTTACAGAGGGTGTCAGAGAATGGGCAAGAGAGGGAAAGGGACACAGATTTGAAGACAGTTGTGAAGGTAGAGAGAGAGAGTGAAGAACAAGATATATGGAATGATGTAGAAGGGACTGGGTTCAAGTGGATAAGATATGGGAATTGACATTGACATTTATATTCTTGAAGGTTGTAGCCGTCAGGAAAGCAGGTATGTGAAAGGGAGTTCCACGTGCGGAAGGTGTGAGAAAAGAAGTTGATGGAATAGAATTGTCGGCTACATTTGGTTGATATGACTATAAATGGGTGTTACCTTGTCGCTAGTCTGGTTGCACGAGTAAATTCTGGTGGGGGCACCAGTGATCTAAGTTCCTCAGAGCAGAAGCCATGAAAATACTTGTAGAATAGACAGAAGGAAGCCACATCTCACTGGTGAGAAAGCTGCCAATTCGGAAGCTATCACATTAGACATTATTCTTTGAAGCCTGTCTCGGACACTGAGAGGAACAGCAAGAGCGTCTGACCAGATTTGACAACCTTATTCTATGCACGAACGGATGGCTGCTTTGTAGGTGTGCAAGATGGATTTAAGCGGAAAGAACTTGCTGGCCCGACACAGTGACCCAACCTTCCTAGCAGTGGATTTAGCTATTGACTGTTTTAATGATTCCACTTGAGGTCAGAAGATAGGGTTTGGGCTAGGAGGCGCAGTATATTGCTTTCAAGAAGACTCACTTGGGCCATGCTTATGGGGTGGAGCCGGGAAGGTTGCCTGTGATGGTTAACAGATAGCAGTTTGCTTTTCGTTTGATCTTCTTCATGACGATAGAAATTCGTTTGTAAGAAGGACAGAAGGGTTCCTATTTGCTTTCTAGAAGCTCCAAGAAGTCTCTAAAGAATTCCATATATTCTGTAATTGGAAATTTCTCTCAGTATTGAGGCTTTATCTACATTTATAGAACACATTGTCATTGTGCTGTTAAAGCTTCGAATATTACATTGGTAATGGTTTCCTCAGAATTATTAGATCAGTAAATCCGTTTGGTAATTCATGAATATATTCAATTTGTATCACTCCCGATTGAACTGGTGTACTAAAATTGCGATTGCTCATTGTTCTTCCTGTAAGCTATCAAATAAATATCAAAGCCTTGGTGTGACTGCAACACACTACCAGGAGGCCGCAACTATGGCAAGCAACGTTAACAGGAACCTGTCGAAGTCCATCTATATCATATTTGTTGTGGAGTAGTTTTAGCACAGGAGGTTTTAATAGTACTATGTCAGTTGCTAATCGACTTAAGGTACCCCAAATGTTAGAAACTTGGTAATCTCCCACTGAAAACTGACTTCTTAGTATTTGGCTAACTACCGATTAATATCAGCTGCCTAGTAGTTATACGGAATTCCAACAGAAGTCTAAAGAACTCCCATAAACTTCCTGTTAACTCTTATTTCAGTCCATAATCTGAGGAAAAGGTGTGTTTCCCTATAACAATATTGTTACACCGATATGACTGGTGTCTTTACCACATAAACTGCTGAATACTTATATGGTTATTTAATATTATAAAAAGCTTTGGGGTCTAAATGTATATTTAATAACGAAGTGTTTTCGTGATATCGATACTGCTGTTGTAGTGATGCAAAATGAGCTCCAGTCGTTTGATGCCGATTTCTTCAAGGAGGATATGTATGTGATTTTGTACTGATGTACATCAACCGATTAAATGAAAAAATAGAATCTTGGCGCCTGGAAAATATGCACAATGGTATATATGCAGATAGTAAACAGATTTCATGTAGAAAACTACAACTGGGGAAAAAGTATAACATTAACATCAGAACTAGTGTCATAATTTTAATTAGACTTGGCAGATCAATAGTTCCGCGTGCTTAAACATGAGACCTCAGAGAATGAAACACATTTAATTTAAAGGTTTTTCTTAAGGTCATTTATTTTATTAATCTATCTATGTATCTATGTATGTATGTATGTAGGTACGTATGTATCCATCTCTCTCTCTCTCTCTCTCGCTCTCTCTCTCTCTCTCTCTATATATATATATATATATATATTGTGTATTTGGGCAACGATCTCTCTTTTATACATGCTTTATTTAAAATGACATACAGGACATTATCATTAACTTTTGTATTTTCATGTGTTCGTATCATTAGTTTCTTTTCAAAACCCCAATTATATAAGAATCGTCCAAAGTATTTGAACTTTCGTGCGCTTTCGGCTATACTTTATTTAGTCATTATCAAGCAATAATTTTGTTTTATTTGTAAGGTCCATGTATATAGTCTTGTAGATGATAATTTCCGAACACGTTAAGCACATTGTTACCGGGATCATAATTGATGTTATTAAGTGGCATTTCTTTCTTTATTAGTAATGCCTCCATTATTTTTAATCTTCTTTTGCATGTGAATGATGCTATTTTTTTTAATCATCTCACCTCAAGCAAGGCATTCCACTGCCACGATTGCGCATGGAGCTACATAGGGGAAGGTAAAGAGAAGGAGTGGTTAGACATAGGGAATGTCAGGAGGAAGGTGACAGATGAGTAAGGATAGCGAGGATGAGGGTTAGGCAGATGGGAAGAGTGCTTGATAGAATAGGAGCAGGTTAGTGTGTTAGGAGGTGTCTATTGACCTTACATTTAAACTCCTGGAGATTGTAGCTGTCACGGAAGCAATCGTTTGGAAGAGAATTCCACAGTCGGGAAGTGCGAGGAAAGAAACTGTTGGAGTAGAAGTTACGGTTGCATTTTATCGGTTTCACTGTAAAAGGGTGGGATCTAGTTGCTAATCTAGTATCTCGTGCAAATTCGTATTTAGGGGGCACCAGTGATCTAAGTTCATCGGAGCAGAAGATCTATAATTATCTATGTATTATCAACGAGGATATCACGGATAGGTCCTGGAAGATCTCGATCTGTGTTTAAATGAGATCGGATTGAACCGCTGCAGGATAGGTATAAGGTTTATATTCTCGTCAATTTTGTGGTAGTATAGACAACGTAATTGTTTACGGATGTTTCAACAACATTGCTTCTCTGTAGTTTAGATTCCGCTGTTGAATTTTTATTAATGATAATGAAGTTGGCAGTTTTTTTTGCAATTGTTAATTAATTTAATGTTGGTGTTTGAATACGTCGGAGTTGCATACTTTCGGATAATATGGTGAAGTGAAGATTCGTCCTGTCTGTAGTTATTGAGCATTTGATTTTTGTGAAAAAATATTAATGATGATTTTGTCTGCGTCGTTGTGATTGCCATTTGTTACTTTACAAAAAAGGTTTCCTATGGTAGTAAGCAAATAATTTGTAATGTCGTTGTTGACAAGCGTTTATTTCAAATTATGTATTTCTTTGAAGAAAAGCGGTTGGGAAGATTAATTCACGTACGCTCTCCGGGGAACATTTTTAATATTGCCAATTTTCTAGCAAACAAGTCCAAGAATTTAAGTACCTAGGAAGTGTTCTAACAGGAGATGGAAAGTGCGACACGGAGATCCGAAGGCGAATTGGCATGGCAAAGGACGCGTTCCAGAAGATGAGCAAAATACTAACACACAGGAAGATCTCAATAGAAACGAAGAAAAGAATGCTAGACTGCTACGTGATGTCAGTTCTTCAGTACGGCTGTGAATGCTGGACAATATCATCGAAAATGAGGACAAAACTGGAAGCGGCCGAAATGTGGTTCTACAGAAGGATACTACGGATATCGTGGACTGAGCATACAAGCAACGACGAAGTGTTAGAAAGAATGGCAACAAAAAGGAAATTGATGCTGAGCATCAGGAAGAGACAACTGAAGTTCCTGGGACATGCAATGAGGAAGGAAAGCCTGGAGAACCTGATACTGACTGGTCAGATAGAAGGAAGGAGAGACAGAGGAAGGCAGCGGATAACATATTTGCAGGGCCTGATCAGGTGGATGACGGAACGGGGGTTGCCAGGAGCAACAGGAGCAAACATACTAAGAGCCACAAGGGATAGGGAGACGTGGAGATCCATGATCGCCTACGTCCTGAAGGGACAGGGCACATAGAAGAAGAAGAAGAAGAATTTTCTAGCGAAGAGAACATTGCCTAATAAAATTAAGGTGACAAGAATTTTTACCTGTGAATTTTTTATATACTTAAATTATGAAAGTATTATTACTAAAATCACAAGAAAATTACAAGTAAATGCAGAAATAGCGGTACGATGTTTCTGGCGAAGCTCATATGTAAAGTTGAGAACAGATTTTCTTTCATAACTAGTTTTAAGATAATCGATTTAAATCAGCAGTTTAATCCGATTTTATTTAAACACATATCGAGACCTTCCAGGACCTATCCGTGATATACTCGTTTATATTGACGAGAAAATTTACCTTACACTTTTCCTAAAGCAGTTCAATCCGATCCCATTTCAACACACATCGAGATCTTCTAGGAAATATCCGTGATATCCTCATTGATATTGACGAGAGTATCGACTCTACACCGTTCCCACAGCACTTGAATTCAATCCCATTTAAACACACATCAAGATCTTCCAGGGCCTACCAATGATATCCTCGTTGATTTTGACGAGAATATTTACCTTACACCTTTACCACAGCAATTCAATCCGATCTCATTTAAAGACAAATCGAGATCTTCCAGGTTCTATCCATGATATCCCCATTGATGAGATTATTGACCTTACACCTTTCCCCCAGCAATTTAATCAAATCTCATTTAAACATATAGACATTTTCCAGATCATATCTGCAATATCCTCGTTGATATTGTCGAGATTATTGACCTTACATCTTTCTCACAGCAGTTCAATCCGATCTCATTTAAACGAACATCGAGACCTTTATGATCTATCCATTATATCCTCGTTAATTTTGGCGATAATATTGACTTTACACCTTTCCTACAGTCTATCAATCCGATATCATTTAAACACACATGGAGATAATCCAGAAGCTATACGTGATATCCTCATTGATATTGATGAGAATATTGACCCTACATCTTTTCCACGGCAGTGTGTGTTTCCGATTGAAATCTTCAAGGACCTATCCATGATATCCTCGATGGTATTGAGGAGAATATTGACTTTACATCTTTCCTACATCAGTTCAACCCGAACTCATTTAATCACACATCGAGATGATCCAGGAACTATCCGTGATATCCTACTTGTTAATAGCATCATCTCCATGCAAACGATTAAAAATGAAGGAAGCATTAATAATTTTGTTTTTATTGCCAGCTAAAAGAAAAATATCATCACTATATCAAACATATATTTATATTTTAGTAATTTTTTAAAAGTATGTTTTTCAACGTGAGATATATAAATGTTTGGAGACACGGACCAAGAGGGTTCCCTATACTTACATTGTTAATTTGGGTGTAAATATTGCAATGATGGTCGCAAAATGTACTTTAGTATTGAAGGAAATTAAGAGATTTCTAGAATGGATAGGTGGTGGTGTTATTGAAGTATGTTTATTTACGGAGTTAATTATTATTTCAATATATTCAGAAACAGATACATTAGGAATTATTTTTTGACATCACCATTATTTGGCGTATTAGATCTAAGGATTTAAAGAAAAGATATATATATATATATATATATATATATATATATATAGATAAATAGTTTTTTTAAACTGTGATTGTATTTAGCGCCGAGTTATTTATTTTTCAGCGGTTGTAAAATATATTCTAGCAAGCAGGTTTTTTATCGTAAAGTGCTCGATATTTGGGCGCAGATAGAGCTTTGTTTGGTACAAAGAGTTTGTTTCTTTCATATATATATATATATATATATATATATATATATATATAATACAGAGAAAGAAAAATAGTAATTTTGAAAATTATGATGTCAAAGAAAATTTTTCATTGATTAAATGACTATATATAATGATAAACAACCCCCAAAACTAGTCATGGCAGCAGATAAATTCTGGACAATCTGCAAAATGGAAACCAAAACTTAAAATAAACTATTTAAAAAAAATGGAATTCAGTAAATATTATAAAAGCAGTAATAACGAAACAGAAATCAAAATTGACAAAGAAGATAAAACAAAATAAGACAACTCAATAAAAGTTACAAAAATTAGAACCTTTATTAAATTAAAAGACCATCAGAACAATCTCACCAACAAACTATTATGCAGATTACTGAACCTTACAAAAATCAACATTTGGAGAGTAAGAAAACAAATGTTTGTAAAATATGATCAAAAATAAGAATGCGATTTCCAGTCGCTCCCTGCAAGTGAATGCTTTGAAATAACGATCCTTCTCAAAAACACAAAATAAACTATGTCACAGTCAAAACATGAATTTAAAAATCAACAGTGCAAACATAACACTTTTGAGAATTTACAGTGACTATGTTGAAATGCTTGAGAAAATAATAATAACGGAACATTTTTACACTCCTTAAAACCAGCAAAACGAAAACATGTATGAACACAAGAAAAAGTTTAAAAAATAACAAAACTCTTCGTTGGCAACGAAACATTCTTAAAAGAAATGTTGCTTCCCGCATATATATATCCGTCATCCACATACAAGCCTACCTTGCTGTATTATGCGACATCAGTGTTGTTAGACATCCATTTCCTTCCGGCCGGGTTCGAAACTCAATCGATTTGGTGTCAGTCGAAGTCACTAACCCCTAAACCATAGGCGTATGTAGTCAGAAGAAGGGCATTTTATCGCCTTATATATAAGCGGCGTATACACACGCCAGTCACGGAAAGAACTCAATTCATTACTGAAGAGTATTAGTAACGTATATTCTCCAAAAACCTTCGTAATCACGATTAGACGTTTTCAACACTTTCCGAACGCTCTATACTGTTCTCAGATTGACACCCGATGCCAAACATTATAGCATGCAGTTTCCAAATTTCCAGAAAAACAAAATATGTGCATCTGCGAAATTAAACTTAAAATGGCGACAATTTACTAAACGCAACTATATAATATTGATGTGTTGTTTCTATATATAGGTTTTAGATATAAAAAGCAGCATGAGGTTATATAGTTTCGAAATTTATTTTAATATATATGATTCGAATATTTGTTTCTTTAGCAGCATATAAACTCCTTATGCTTTAATACAGAAATTTAATTTTACGGAGAGTATTAGTAATCTTTTACAAAAATATATTGCTGGTAATATTTGTTATTTTTTTAATTTACTGTTTTCTTTTTTTCTTCCTTTTTTTAAATATGAAGATCTGTTTTTAAGAGGCCTTACTGCCGGATGATGTTTATCGTCATCCCCATATATATATATATATATATATATATATATATATATCAGCATGCTGTGTGGGTATAGAAGAATCCAAAGGAGTATCCTGTACATACAGTGGTAGGATAACTCTCTAAGAGAGCTCTAAAGTTAAATGCATATAAATACATATAGAGCAAATATAAGAAAAATTAAAGCAGACACGTTATTTCATGATGTATCGGAAATATAGGCCTATTTCAGTCGAACCATGATCAGCATCCGTCTTTATTAGATTTGTGTAAAATCCTTTACCGATTCACCATGAAATAACGTGTCTGTCTTAATTTTTCTTATATATATATATATATATATAAGGTAGCAAGTAATTTTCTAAACATATGCTGTTAATTTTAAGAGACAATGAATGTCTATTATGTTTAATCATGAGCCGTTCTAAACGTCGTATTTTTGCTTTAATTTCAGTTAAAAATAAAGATAAAAATTCTCCAACATTTGGATAATTATTTATTGTTTTTTTTCTAAGCTTTCGGCTCACATGAGCCATCTTCAGAGAGGTTGTTTAAACTGAAATATTATAAAATCCACCATCACCGACGATTTTATTTTGTGTTGACATAAAACTCCGCTTGGCAACGGCAATAGTTACCAAAAATAATAAACCCAGTTCTTAAGTTTGCGATGCGTTTTTATGATGTCACACCGCGGGATAGCGCGAAATGACAACAAAACCATGTAGTCAAATGCAATGTAATATGTTATTTCCTGTTTTAAAGTTGATTTTATTGAGTGTTGGTTGTTTAGATTTGATGTACATGGCCTCCAATATCTGCAGGTTCCTCTTACTGTGTGTATGAATAAGGATCACCGTATTGTTGACCAAAATCTGTCTGATATTACCTACATGTTTATGTTTTTCAGAGAAATGTTGTTTAATAGTACTCTGATCAGAAAGATGACATGTAAGTCTACGGTAGTTCTATAGGTAAATAATTGTCTTCTATAAAAAGGCTGATTAAAAATTATCAGAAATGGTACTATAAAAGAGAATTACAACTCATATCAATTCGGCATTTAACCTGCTTCGAAGTAGTACGCTTATGAAGTCACGCATTTTTCCATCTTTATTTCCATTGACTTTAGTATTTCTGTAACTCTTTTTTTAAGAATAACGAGCAGCTGTCGCTTCTTTTGTACTTCCACAACATCATGAGATCTTGTTCCTATCAAGTAGGATTTCCTTCAAGAATAAGAAAAATGTTAAATTATATGATGATATGGTGGCTGTTAATACTCGTGAATATTATGCATAACGAAAATAGTGTTTGACGAGTTTTGATCACTGATGATGCCTCAGTGGGGTTGAAAGACGACAACACTCTACACATTTTCCCTCTAAGCACGTTTATAAACAACAGAAGTGAGCGAGAAAATTAAATCTTTCTGAGTATTCGCGACGGAATTCACAGTCAACATGTGATAAGCGACTTCACTCAGCGTAAAATAGCTTTTCTCCCATAGCGTCTTCACGATATTTTTATCGGTCCTTGTATATGTAAGAATACATGGAAAAATATATCCATTTTATAATTATACGTAAGGAAATAGTGTTAGTGTTTATTCTACAGGCACATTTGTTTATTTTATATATGATTGTACAGTCAAAATTCGGTCGGAATTTTGTGGCTATGGATAATATTTTGATCAAATTCATAATGGATTCTGAAAACATTCATATAGAAAATAACCCTATTGTTTGTGATTCTGCATTCATGAGAGATGTATTTGGTCAATTTTTTATTGTGTCGACAGAATAAGCAATGGTATATGTTGTGAATTTCGGGTGAGGAACCGCACGAAATAATAAATAACAAAAACAGATATGGAGATAGAAAATGTAAGTTATTTTGAACGTAATATGCAAGCTGGAAGACGGATTAGTCAATATAGGAATATTATTAGTAGAAACTAGCAGTACAGCCCGGCGTTGCTCGGGTGAAATGGAAGCTTTAAAACTAACCCATGGTCCTGGAGCTCAGACATTTTGGACGTTCGCACGAAAGACTAAAAAGCAATAGTTGTTTCCAGTTAAAGTTAAACCGTAGACTGAAATAAAAATGAATGGATGTAAGTCAAATTTTAATTTCCTGGTATCGATATCAGATAAGTTGTTTTCGTCGTAAACTGAATTTTGAAGGCTAAATAAGTCCTCTGAGTAAATGGCATCATGGCTGAGACTAAGAACTACAATTTTACCCAGTTAGAGCCAAACCCGAAGCAAAACTGAAATAAACAGGCTGAAAAATACAGACATACTGGCACACACACAAACATCTTGCCTTATATATTATCGACTTTCTGCACTATTGTAAGAACTGCAACCTTGAAACTTCTGAATATCGTTTCTTATGTCTTTGTCTATGAGTATATCAAATTTGATTAAAATTGGACCACTCCTTCTATAACCCGATTTTTTCAATTATCGTTTTTCGATATTTATCGGGGGTACCTCTATCTAGAAACACTCGCAGACGCTTGTAGTACGACTGTGTAAATTTTCAAGAAAATCGGTTCAGCCGTTTCGGAGTCTATATGTAACGGATACACACACACACACACACACACATGCACAGAGACAAAGTTCCATTTATAAGTTTAGACAAATATATACAGTCTTGAACAGAAAAGTATGTCCGAGTTACTTATTCCAGCTGAGTGAAACTGCAACTGTAATTCCAGATCCAACCAACTTTAACTAAGCAAATCACCAACTTACGACTTACAACTCAACCAAACTCATTATTTAGCTGTCCCTCCCAGTAAGGGCAACATATGACACATGGTCAGTTTATATCTGGGCTTTCCGGGCCATATGGCCCGGCCAAAAAATGTCTGTCTATTTTTGCCCAGTCGTGCTTCTACCCTTCAGCGGAACCACGACTGGGTTATTGCTCTCTGCTCGGAAGCAGAGAGCGCCCTCCACCCGAAGACAGAGTGACGACAGTGTCACAGTTGTAGAGGCAAATGCCAACAGACAACTCAACCAAACTCTGCCGTTCTCACTATAGGCAGAATTATATGTACACTCAGTTGAGTCTATTATTATTTACAAAGGGGTGATCCCACAACAGTATCCGATTAATCGGGAGTTCTGATCAGAAATCATCTTAAAAAGCCGCTTCTTTGTGGAACATACTTCAGTGTGGATACCTTCCACTACATTACAATCATAAACCTTTCAATTCTGTAGTGAACCACTATCTATTCTACTTATTTTCAGAGTCTTCACTTTTCACTTCTTACGTCTTGCGTAATAATACCCTTCATTAAGTAGGTACGCTGAGTTGGACTTTTTCCTGTATTTGTTAAAAAAACACATCTATTTAGATCCGATAGATAGGCGAGCACACAAATATAGACTCATAAATATATCATATAGACCCATGCACACACATAAGCTTCAGGAAAAGAAAAAATATTCAATTGATAAACTGATGCTCCGAATGTAAACTAATTCCATTACTTAAATTTATCTCCCTATATAAGCCTATATTTTAAACTTGTCACATTGTAATCTAATTTTAAATAATTCTTAGATACATGCACAAAACGGAAGTCCTGTATTTGGTAAACCTTAATAAAATGAATATAAACAATTACATAAAACGTGACAGAGACGGAGATACATCAATTGACACCCATGAAGTGTTGACACTTAAAATGCTGACGAATACATATAAGATTTACGAACAGGATGAAATATACAGCTATAGATAAATTGATGATACGCACTTTAATTGAGACCATTTTTTAAATTAGAGTTAAACTTATACATAATATTGTAATTTTGCTTTTTAACTAAATTAGATATTGTGAGAAATTTTAGCAAGTAAATAAATACATGTCTTCTGATTTAAGCTGGTAATAAAAAAAATATGCCGATCAAAAAATTTAAAAAGAAGACTAAATGTAAAATTGTCTAAAATTTAAATATGATTGGCATATACTGGGAAACGTTTAAGAAGATTAGCATATCAGAATATGTTTTTTAAATGTAGAAGTTTATGGATACTTAATGTCAAATAATATAAAATCAACTAATGCACATCGCCTATACGCATCCTGAGTTATTAGTGGTACAACTTATACTAATATAAAAGACAATCATTAGCATATCATACAATCTCTTTCAAAAATGTAGAATTGTATGGATTCTTAATGTCAAATAACATAGAATCATCTACATAAACATCCTCTTTACACAAGTAGCTTGAAATCAAAGAGAAAAGTAAGGGTATATGACAAACATGCATCCTTTCAAGAGATTAACCTTTATAGTTAATACTAAGACAACTAGAATACTTATCCTGAGTTATTATTGGTACAACTTTAACAATATAAGTTATACTAATATAAAGGACAATCATAGTATTAGCCGTTTCCATAAATATAAATATTCAGTGACCGAGCAGCCAGTGCCTTATTCTGTTAAAATTTCTAAAATCTTTCTCTTAAAATAATGTTTCAGAAAAAATAGATTTTCATAACCATTAGCTGTTATTGATTTTTCTCCAGTATTAATGGCGGTTTCATTCCTGAACATTTGTTTGAAGTAGTATGGAATATGAACAGCTTGATTATAGAAATATTTTCTCTACGACATACATGTGCTATCTATTTCAGTTGTTGCTGCTGTTGGTAGCCTTCAAGTAAAAAAGACACCCTGTTTATGAGAGAGATAAACAAACTGCAGGAACTACTATACGAGTTAGAAAACATAACAGAAATAAATAAATAAACATCACTGTTAAGAAAACAGAACATATATTGATAGCAATAGGCGTGGCTTATGAATTGATGATATCGAAATGAAGCATCTACAGACATTTAGCTTTATATGAATTTAACAGATGTTTAGAACAGAGGAAGATACCAGTCAAATGCTAGTCTACGTATGCTTCTTTTGTTTGCATTGGCTCTTTAAGACATAGGCGATCATGCCCTTGCACATCATTCTGTCTCTTGTTGTTTTTAAGGCTTACGGCCATATCACGTTGAATGCAACGGTTCTCGCTCGATCACCAAAGTTAAGCAACGTTGAGCCTGGTCAGTACTTAGATGGGTGACCGCTTGGGAATACCAGGTGCTGTAAGCGTATGGTGACGGATGTGCGTTGTGGTGCAGCAGATATCGGCTCGGAAAGAGAAATCGATGAGCCGAGTTCGAATTCCAGTTGAATACCCTGCATTCACCTTTACTTAAGCACTGGTACCCATGGGAAAGGTATTAATCCGTCCCTTCCCTCCAGTTATGGGTTAAATAACAGGGTAGGACTTGGGGACCCTGCCCTTAAAAACAAATCCTAATGAAACTTGATACTCGAAAAAGAAAAAAAATATTCCTAGACACAAAATTATATAAAAAATAACAATAAATTGCTGAAAGAAAAGGTATTACCAGCAATAAATAAATAAAAAAAATAGTTGGCAATAAATGACCCGCCGAGGTTGATCTATCTAAACGTATTTATAAATGGAATATTGTCTATGTGTTTGTGTGTCTGTCTGTCTGCCTGTCTGTGTGTCCGTTACCTATAGACTCGGAAACGCCTAAACCGATTTTCTTGAAAATTTACACAGTTGTACTATAAGCGTCTGCAAGTGTTCTTAGCTAGGTTTTGTCTCTAGGTACCCCCGATAAATATCGAAAATCGATAATCGAAAAAAATCGGGTGATAGAAGGAGTGGTCCAATTTTAATCAAATTTGATACACACATAGACAAAGACATAAGAAGCGATATTCAGAAGTTTCCTGGTTGCAGTTATTACAATAGTGCAGAAAATCGATAAAATATACATATAAAAGCTTTCATTACACACGAGCAACGCCGGGTTATACTGCTAGTATGCCATAAAAACAAAACAACCAACCAAAACAAAATGTAAATAAATTTTCTATTTTTGTTATTTCCCTCTAACCCCGTTCTGTCATCTATTTTCTCAAGACCATTATGTGTGTTAAGTGCCGCTTTCCTGTATTCATCTTTCCTCCAAATCTGTCCAGCTAGTATCAGATTTCCGAAGCCCGCATTCCTCATTACGTAAGGCAGATATTTCAACTTCATGTTTTGATGTTAAGCATGAGTGTACATTTTGTTTCCATTCTTTCCTGAACCTCGATGCTACACTCAAAACCTTACTGTATGACGACAATTTGATTGCTACCAGTTACTTTTTTATCTTTGAGACAATTGTCCAGGAATTGCTATCATACAGGAGAAGAGATATCACTTAACATTTCAATTCTCTTTTCTTTGTTTCTAGCGATATTTTTTGTCTCTTAATGACGTTGATTATTTTTTTCAATGAATATATTGCCATTCGAAAACGTCTGCGGATCTCAGCGTTGCATTTTCCTTCCACTGTTTTTACAGTTCCCACATATTTAAATTTTTTGTACCTGCTTGATGTTAGTACGCCCAAATTCAAGAATGTATATTAGGCTGATGCCTTCACTGATACTTATCTGATTTTGTTTTTGCCGGGAGGGATCATTATCTTTCATTTGCGTCTCTGTTCTGGAGCTGAGTGTGGCTCCGTTGTATCTCTGTCCGAGAACAGACATGCAACTTGGAAATGGTACACTAAGAGGAGCTCGTTCCCTGCGAACAGTGGCCTGAGCCAAAGCCACTTCATTTCATCACCAGGATTTATCGGTGGTCGCCACCGAGGACATCGCAACCAGCTGTTGAGGGAACTGGGCAAATTTTGGCCCTTGCCCGTAAACATATGTTCGGGCTCGCCATATAAAATCTTGATCTTGTGTCGCGTCTTCATCTAGTATGACCATATTTTACTGATAGCCATGCATTCCGATATGTTTCTGGTAATGCTTATTCCTTTCTTCTCGATTCCATTTTGTAAGAGTTCTTTTTGTTTCCTTTATGAGTTTTTTATCAGAACTATGTCATCTGCATATCTTATACTATTAAGATTATAAGTCAAGTATTACGAAACTATAAAATTTGTTATAAAAAGAACAAAATAGCTTTGGGATATTTTTAATACCGATTCTTCTATTTCGCAATGAATGATAAATCATTTCCTCAAATACAGGAAAGTAGGACGCAGAAATGATGTTCTACAGAAAAATAAGGGGAATAAAATAGACGGGATATATGAAATATTTTACGAATTTAAAATTAGAAAGAGTGAGATTAACTTTTTTGACGCATGATTGACGGGCAGAGCTTAGAGAATTTGACACTCACAGCAGATGCTGAATATCAGTAGAACAAGGGAAGACACCCAATATCTCACCAGCAATGATATGGGAGGACTAGTAGAAAATAAAAATAAAAACTTATTAAATTACAATATATAGAAAGCTGTGAAGTACGATGATCGGTTACATCCAGCAACGAGTTTAATAAAACAGTCATTTGTCGAATGCTTTCGGACACCTTATGGTCATATTTATAATGTACAGTTTCCAAATTTGTAAAACTTGGTGGTTTTCCTTTCCAATTAGGCACTTCAACTATTTTGCTGTTAAAAAAGTTAAAAAAAATTGTAACACAATATTTTTATTTAATATTTGCAAAGAAGTGTGTCGCCTTTTGTAATTTTCTCTGGCACAGAATGTTGACGTATGGTTCTTGATTAATTCAATTGTAAATTTTAACGCAAAGACAAAACTTTCAAACCAGAATACAAAAGTGTTTTTTGCTGTAAATAATTATTTACGAAGGATGTATTTTCTTTAAAAGCGTAACGGAATAGAACTGTTGTGTGAAATATACGAACACACGTCATTGTACGCATTATATAAAGGCCACTTCTCTTTTGCCTGCAAGAGTAATGCCAAAATTATATTTAATATAATTTTCTCGGTTATCTATGGTCTGAATTATAGAAAATTCTTAAAATCTATTCTAAATTGTAGGGTAAGCTTCAGCTAAAATAATCGTTAACTCATAGAAAAAAGTGCAATTCTCATCAAAAATTATATTTTCCATCAGCAAGGATTTATTATGTACAAGGTGTGATAAATTAATTGTCGCCTAAATGACGCAAAAACGAAAATAACATTGAGATTTTTTCTGATATACATACCAAAATTGTACAAAAACATATTGAAATACTAAAAAGTGAATTGATTCAGTAAAGTAGTCATTGGCTTAAACAACACCATCAATGACTATGAAATTTCCTTCAAATCTTTTGGACGGGTTCTTTTAAATCGGTGAATCTTTGGTTCCATTTCACCTTTGGTATTACAAACAGATTTGTTTGTGTTTGACTTAGTTGTTCCTCAGACTAAATAAACAAGGTGTTTGCATTCTGGAGAGTAAGGTGGTCAGATGCAATGGGTGATTTTGTTACAAAATTTTCTGGGTTACCCTCTTTCTGGGCCATGATGCAGACTTCTGGTGCCAGACATAGGGTCTTCTAGCAACCGCCCTCTCAATCCAGAAAAGCACTTCTTCCTCAAGGCACTTGATAAAGACCTGTCCATTGAGCCTGAGCTCCTATCCGAAGATGAGTAGAGACATAACGTAACCATACTTAGTGATCACTACAAATACCTATGTAATTCCTATTAGTTTCTTCCAACTCTTTCGGAATCCTACACGCTGTCTTCCGATTGACACACAAACCCTGTGAAATGTTTGTATTGAAGCTATCAGCGCGAATCGCAAGTAGCATAATATATCATTTCTAAATGTCTGTTGGATTGAACTCTGTCATTAAATTTGCACAACTAATTTTACTTTACAGTGCAGTCGACAAAGTCAAATAACAGTTAGGTGTAAATATAACAACATAAAATTACAATATATTTTAGGATGAGTTTTTGTTTTTGCCAAGATTTATGGTATATATGTATACACGTGTGTGTGAGTAAGTGTGCGTGTGCGCACAAAGAAGGGCATTCAAAATTGGTTGTTGTCAGATCGTATGAGGTAATAATGACTGCACCAAAATTGTGTTTATTCCTCCAAAATTTCGTCGCGTTTTATATTTTGATTCATTGCGAATATCACTCTAATCCAGTCTTTTCTCTATAACTAAGATCGCTTTCAATGTGCCGCAGATTTTTAAGCTATGAAAATCAAAACTTTTCTAAAGGTTTTTGTAAAATTGAACCATTGTTCCATACTCAACTCAGTGGAAACATTTTCTTTTTAATATACTTATTTAACTTTTATGTACTTTATTACTCTTAATTCGATGTTCATTTTTATTAAAACTCTCTACTAACGGCAAAGATCTGATGTCTCGGATGACTCCAAAAGATACACTAACAAACCCAGTGTAAGAACACAACCGAAACTAAGAAGGGATGTGACAAAACGTCGTGTTTACCATGAGGAATCGGAGTGCGTAATGTCGGATCAAGGGTAAACATTTTTCCATCTCCCACAAAAGCAGAATCGGATACTTTGCATAGTCTCCTTTTCTCTGCCAAGTCAGCACACAGAACACAAAACTGAGCTGGACACGGACCAAAGACGTTTTGCGCGACAAATGCAAACACTGATTTTACTCTTGATATGTATCTAAAGTCTCCCAGAGTAAGATGGGATGTGACACAATATCAGGCACAACCTGGGGGCCCTAACACATACGTACGAAAACAGTGTCAAAATTAAACCAGCCCAAGGAAACGAGTGATCGGTAGCGTTTAACTATATATTTATCTCAGTCATTTCACCGTCCGGAGACGAAGCCTTCATAAACGCGGGGTTGGTCACATTGCATATACTTTCTCGATTATCCGTCCGGAGACAGAGCAACGACTGAGCTCCAACTCTGCCCAAAGTCAGTGAGCTACCACCCAACAGTGAATGTAACCCAAAATCTCTCCACTGAGAACTGATGTGGAATAATATTAAGTTTAATGTGTGGAGCCCGAGACCGTACACTCGGACCAAAGGTCTAAACTTACCCAGGCCTTACAAGCGCAAGGATGGTTACATTGGATCGGGCTTTTTGCTTTTACTATGTTTCACAGGCGAGACGCCGTCCATAGGCGGAACCTCAAATGATACGTAATATTTTGGAGACAGTATGCTTGACGATTTTGAGCTCTAATGGATCTGTGGATATTTACACAAAAGATCCCTACTGAGACGGTTTAACGTGTGGAACCTAAGCCCGTACAATCGAACAAAGTGTAAAATTTTCGTCACACCTTGAAATCGTAGTATTTTGCATTGTCTATGTTTCTCAGTTTTTCTTTTTTGTATATCAGCATTACTTTTAGCTATCTTATAAGAATTGACTCTGTGTTAGTTTTTAATAAATCTCTCTACTAACGGTAAAAATACTATGTCTCAGATGATTCTAACAGGACTCTAACGAAAGATTTGTCAGAACACGACTGAAAATCTCTCTCTTTCTCTCTCTTTTTCTTACATAAATATGGTTATTTACTCAACGTCACTCATCTAAGAGAGGAGGGGACACAGGTTTGGGTATAACGTGGGGAATCCGAGAGCGTATTTTCGAGTCAAGAGTAAAAGTGAATCTGTCCATAGATGTAGCATCGACTGAGTCGTACTGTATCTGAAGACGGAGAACTTGACAATTGCATGCTATGTGGGAACTGTTTTTCAGTTCTTCATTTAAGGCGTCTCGGATAATTCCTTAACGTTAGCGGGCTTTCTGAGTTAGTCACCACAATTTTATTTTTCGTTTGAAGATATAACGTACTGATATGATCTCATCTTCACCCACAACAAAGCTTTTAAAATTACTCTGCCCTATAATTCTAATGTAATCGATAATGTGTCGACCCGATAATTGCTTGACATCTCCTGATATTGATTAACACACACACACACACACACACACACACACACACACACATATATATGCGTGTGTTAGTATATCACAGTATATATATATATATATATATATATATATATATATATATATATATATATGTTATGTGCGTGAGAGACAGAGAAAGAGAGAGATTGAAATCTGACAAGATGACAGAATAAGTAAGAACAGGTAAAAGAAGCACTTTTAATCTAACAAGTTTTACTTTCTTAAGTTTCTTCAAAGATATTTTAATAAGACACAGAATGACACTTTTCATACCCGTTCTTTATTTATAGATAGATAGATAGATAGATAGATAGATAGATAGATAGATAGATAGATAGATAGATATTCTTACGGAAGCTTTTCTTAATGTTAAATATAGAAAATTTATTCGAATCTATAACTGAGACTGTAAAACGACCAGAAATATCAAAATACTGAAAATATGAAATAAAAACCCCAGTCGTAGGTGGTATTTGTATGTGTAAAATATCAAGAACACTGTGATAATAATATCTCTTACGTTAATGACAGCTGTAGAGTAGAATTACAGTAATTGAAAGTGTCATCTCCGTTAATACACCACAGGATCACATGTATTTGGTTCCTGCCTTGCCTATCCAAATATATTTCTGAAATTTTAAAGACGCTTATGCACGCACACACTGAAGTATTCTCTCGAAAAGTTTAGAATTATGACACAGTAAGAAAAGAACCTGATGAAGTGAAATATGGTTCGATGCTACCTATCTGTCGAGATATGAATTTGTTCATATATATATATATATTCGAGATTCTGCTGTAAATTTAATCGGCTTTGTACCAGAATAATACACCTACGAATTTTCCAGCCGTGACACGGATTACGCTTTCACACCCTGACTGAGCACTCTGGGAGGTTGGCAGACTTGGTAAACAGTAGCTACTCCAGCATTTACGCACCGCGCATTCGATAATGAATTGGAGCACTCTAGCTATTGGGCGTGTTTATACGCGCTAAAAGGCCTGCCTTCTCCTACGGGACCCTCGTGGCCTAGGGGTAGAATCGCCGACTGACGCCAATTCGGTCAGGATTCAATTCTGGCTTAGGAAGCGACCGGAGTCTAAGCCGTACTGATGTGCTGTAATACAGCGAAACAGATCTGCAGCGAAATGACTATAGTATATATATATATATATATATATATATATATATATATATATATATATATATAAAACAAATAAAAATTGCAACTTACCTTATTGATTTATTTTTCAGCATTCCGTCTCTAGATTTCCGCAGACAGACCCACCAACAAACGTTCCGGCTACTTCTCAAAGGATGTCAATATTTGTAGTTATCAAAAAGTAAGTATTTAGAAGAGATTTTCACAAGTGCGATATAAGAAACTACTAAAGTAGAAGTTGCGGTTATATTTGATAATTTTGACGGTAAAACTTTCACGTATCTTTACCTTCTCTAGTTTTCGCTTCATCGTGGCTTCTATTGCTAAGTACAAAAATCCATCATTTTAGCCGACTGTTGTCTTTGAAGTGTAATCACACTTCTGTCCTTTCTGTTTATATATGTTTTGACTTCGACGTCGACCACACTTTTGTCTGTCCTGCATTTTGTGTCAACCATATTTCTGTCAGACCACAGAAATATGTTACACTTCAGTGTGTGGATTTATCCTGAGAATATTTAATTTAAGATAAAACAAAAATGAATATGACTTAGCCTGCGCTAAACGTAATTGAAATCAAAGTAAAAAATGCTACAAAACTACGATATTAAGCAGTAAACTCTTAAGATCGAGACGTTCAAATACATGTCATGTGGCGTACCAGACTCGTTCTGAAAACATCTTTACTGCCAGCTGTATAAATCCGCTTTCTCTGATAAATAGTAAGAAATTGCTTTACATGAGTAAAAACTGATGAAAACAGACATTCCTCGACCATTATTGACTGGGTCTATAAAATCAAAAACAGAAACCACAACACTTTTTAGCAACAGCTACAATTAAAATGGATATCACGCTTAATTTGACAAGAAAGTATGTGCAACACCGAAATGTCGGCGTTCCGAAGTTTTTCAAACAAAAGATTAGAATAGATTATCTACTTGACTTGAGAAACGTATTTTACTGAATGATTTTTTTTTTTTTTTTTGCAAGAGAAATTTTGACCGAATTTTACTCAACGCAGTACTGGTTCCTCGTTCAATGAATTTATAAGGAAATGATTATTATTATTATTATTAGTATTATTATTATTATTATTATTATTATTATTATATGTGCCGTGTCCTTAAAAGACGTAGACGATCATGGCCTTCCACATATCCTTAATTTTTGTAGCTTCTAACAATTTTTCACTTTTTACCAGTCCCAAGCCCTGCACTGATTTCAATATGCTCAAACGCGTCATATTTATGATGCAATGGTAAGGTCAAGTGCTTATTCAAATAGCTCCAGTATGAGGTCGCCATGACGCGCAATTTAAAATATGCGAAGTAGGTTTTAGTTTTTGTTGTATTTGTTAAACTTAATTCATGCAAGGTCGATTTTGCTAATAAACGGGAATATCTTATGTGAAATTCGAAGAAATGGAGAGGCGTTATGAGAGCCTGCAATGTGATGTGATGACGTTGTAACGTAGAAGAAGTGGATGCATTGTCCCTGCAACATCAAGGGGATTGGCACCTTGAGAAAACGTGAAGATTTTATGGCATATGATAAGGTAGAAGTTATAAGAAAGAGTTTTGTTGGAATACAACTAAGTATTTCAGAGAAATAAACGAACACAAAAAGCAAAAATTTCTAATAATTATTGCCGCACTCTGTGTGTCAATTAAAATTTTTGTCCACATATCAAGGCATCGGACCTTGATCTACCAGGTACTCGATTTTGGTTAAGTTTGAGTGAAGAGTCTTGGAGAAATGCATAAAAAGTTTACCCGAAATTATGTTTGTCGTTGATTTTGTACTAACCCTGTACACTTATTCACAGATTTTGTGAGCTTAATCTACAATTTACGCGATTTTGGTTGAATTCGTGTAAGGCTTCTTGAAGGAGACAAATTCGTAAATTATAATTTCGCTGATTTCTGCCGTACCCTGTAAATCGATTAGAAAACTTTTTGCGTATATCAAAGGTTCATGTCATGATCACAAGGTGACACAATATTTTGGATGAAACCAGACCAAGGATTATGGTTAGTTAGAATGAAGACGTACAAACACACACAGCAATATATTCATTTGTATATATATATATATATATATATTGTAAATCATACTTTAAAACATGAACAAACTACAATGTACTACAAAATGGTACATTTTGTTTCGATATTGAAAAAACAATATCTCATCATCTTTCCTCTTTTTCGATTTCTCTTTTTGTTTTCTCATGTTTCCTAGCCTTTTTACCACGTAGAAAAATTTTGTCAATAAAATTAAAAGAATTTCATAAATTTTCTTTTAAAATAATAACGTATATTACCAACATTACTATTTACAAGATGAGACATTGTTCTTTCAATGTCGAAACAAAACATATATATATATATATATATATATATATATTACATGGTTTACATTAGGAATTGTAAGCCATTTGATATATTTAAACTAATAGCATTTGGTCAATAACCTAATATCCATCAACAAAAATCATATATGTTGATATAATTCAGGCCCATCTTTGGTACGCCAACAGAAGTAGAACTTTATCTCTTGTTCGATGTTTTGGATTGGGTTTTTGCTTCCATCTAAAGCCTCTTCAACATTTTATTTCTAACGTCTCCAGTTAAACTCTGAAATATTATTCACTAATTATTTAACTCCTAGAGTTAACCGGTATTTTTCCTGCAATGCGAAAATTTTATTTCTTGCTATTTCTTAGCCTCAACAAAACAACACATTAATGCATTGGACTTGTATTGGGCGAACACTAAAAAATTCATCAATATGTATATGATTCATTTTGTGATGCTATTACAAAACGAATGTTATAGTAGGCCAAACCGTTTCCATAAAAAATGGCGTCATACAAGGTAACAAGTTATCGGCGATTCTCTTTTGAGTTGCATTCTCTGATGAGAGGGTGTTTACTAATGCTCAAAATCAAAGATCAAATAACGTGAAATCTATCACATCGAGTGATGTACATGCTTTTCATAATTCTTTAACCTTCTTTCCAATAACGCTAATAAACCCTAAAAAATATAGTAAAGGAAAGCAAGAAGAAAGGACTAAATATCATAAAAATGGTGTAAGCAAAATGTAGAGTTTAGCATGAGAAACTGAACATGAAAATTGGAGACATCATTAAACCAGTAGAAAAAATTAAATATTTATGTATTTCCTTTGTACAAAAGAGGTAAAATGTGAGTCAAAATCAGGAGATGTATTTGAACGGCGAAATATATCTTCCAAAATCTAGACAAAGTATAATGAAAAGGGAAAATATCATTCGAAAAAAAGAAAAGAATTATAATGTAACATTGGTCCTCCTATAAGTCAGTGAATACCAAACAACATCATCAGAGATGAAAAACGAGACTTTGGCAACAGAAATGTGGTTGTACAGAAAGAAAGCTGAGAATAAATTGAACTGAATTGGGACTAAAATTTATAGGCACGTAGTATGGAAATAAGGCTCATAAGAATTGTCACTTCCAGGACATACCGAAGGTAATTGGGACAGAAGAAAGCTGCTTGTAACCTACATAACTTGCTTTTGGAACAACACAGATTAAAAGCGACAAGAAAAAGACAAACCCTACTGAGATCTACATAGATTAAGATATTGTGGAGTGCTTTGATCTCACATATCTTGACGCGGCATTACCCAAAAAATATGTGGGATAGATCTTGAATTAAACCAAAAAGCCTGTTCAAATAACAACTAAGAGTCACACCATCTTGACTCCTAAATAAACAGGATAAATATTAAACTTATGAATAATTTTTTTATATCTTGGCCACAAGCTATCATTCAAGAATGCTGAGAATATCATGGACCGAACAGGTGAACAACAATGAGGATTGGAGAAAATGAAAACGAAAAGAAAACTGATGCTTAACATCAGGAAAATGCAAGATATTTCTGGAATATCAAATGAGGAAAGAAGGCTTATATAATCTGATACTCACAAAATAGATAGATGGAAATATAGATAGAGGAAATCAGTGCAAGACATTGCTGATGAGCTGGAGTAAATGGATGTCAGATTAGGGCTGTGGGGGGGTGACATGTGGAAGAGTGTTAAGAGCTTCAAGAAATAGGATGATGTGGAAATCCATGATCGCCTATGCCCTGAAGGAACACGGCACAAAGCACAAAAAATAAGAAATGTACTAAGCCACAGTGAAACAAAAATGTCTCTTGTATCAATTTTCCGAATATTTATGTAAGTTAGATTGGATTATCTATGTAATTAAGATTGCGATACGGATTAAAAAATCTACAGTTTAAAAGACAGCAGAAAACCATATTATGCGTTTCATAAAAGATGTGATAGTTAAATAAAAAACATACTTAGTGATGAAATAATTTTGCTTCCGATCTTCTATACTCGAATATTTTCCCGCAGTAAATTACAATTACTTTTTGCGTTAAGCTAGTTGCCAATATATACCTGGACAGCTAAGCGACATATTGATACCTTTTTTCATGGGTATTTGCGCATGAGTGAATGTAATGAATTCAACTGAAATTCGAACACTGTGATTTCTCATTCTGAGCGAATATCCACTGCACAACAAATAGCAGGACAGATTAGGTTCTTTACCCTTGGTTGGAAACCAGTCTACCGCAGAAATCTACTGCGGAAAATATTTCTGCCCAGTCTCTATTTCTCTTTACCTGATCGTCTAATTGTGTATCTTTTGTGGATCTTCGTCGACAATTTGTTGTGGCGTTGTGGCGAGACTTCACCGCAAAGTTGTAGCGACCGGTTTGTGCCGGAATAAGACAGCAGGTTCAAAAGAGAGCATTAGTATAACAAGAAACAAGATATTTAAAGGAAGTGTTAATAATAAGTAATATAGAAATAAATATGTCTGAAGGTATTATTACGCTGCTTTTTGCATGACTAGTAGCTGTCATCAACTGCCGTCAATTGCCTTCGTTAACTGCGCTCATTAACTGATCTCTGGAAGCTACTCAAGTAATTACATATAACAAGATCAAGAGCCCATTCCTCGTAGGAGAGCACCAAACAGTATCACGTATGGCACTATGCTTATAAAAGAAATAAAAAAATAAAGTAATAGAGGAGAGATAGTATAATTCCCAGGTAAGTACAGGTGAGTGGTAGTAAAAGCTAGATATGAAACACGTTAGTTCGCAATGAATCACTGAAGATAGATTGCATTCTTTGAATGTTGTTTTAATCCTCAGTCTTTGGAATATAACAGTTAGGTCATTTAGTCTAATTATTATTATATTTTACGAAAACTTTGTTTGTTTTGTTGCATTATTGTATCAAATCTGCCAGGTCATGAATTGAAAATTGATCCCTTGAAGGCACCTAGAGTATGTCCGGATTTGTTACTGACCTGGCCTTTTTCATCCTGCCCACCCGATTCTTCCTGCCCACCATATTCTCTAATGCATTTCAGAAACGCAATGCCTTCTGATTAGCAGATCGCGTTTTACAGCTAAATGTCAAGGAAAAAGCCCTAATGCATGCGCTTAATCTCAAGTGGCTTCGAATCAAAATTACCATCATTGCAATTACGCCTGCATCAGGTGAATTACTAACCAATTACCATCAGTGAATCCACGTTCAAATAACGACCAGAAAAAATACATCCATTGAAAAGTTACAATATAGGTATTAGAGGTTTTGATACGATGGGGCCAATTAAGCTTTTGAATTAAAGAAACGTAGATTATTTGCTTATAAAATTCTCCTTTATATTTGTTTTGACTTTGTTTGGTTTGTGTTTGCGCACGTGCAGAAGTGTGTGTGTGTGTATGTGTGTGTGTGTGTGTGTGTGTGTGTGTGTGAGCGAGCGCTGAAGTGTGAACGCATGTATATATTTATGCAGTTTTCATTAACAATGAAAGACAAGGTATTATAGATAAATCTTTATGTCAGTTTTCATGTGATTTATTTTTCTATTTAGGACATAATTTATATAAAAATTCTCCAAATGTTATGTTTATCCGAGCGATTTTTGGCTATAAATTTTAGCCATTATCGAGGATAGATGTTATTTTACGTGTATCAAAATCATAAGATCACATTAAAAATTACATAAAAAAAACCTAAGTGCAATTCCTTATCTGTCACTTTTATTGAAAGCTTCATAAAAAAGTGTTAGCTGCCTAAACATCTTCTTATATGTGCATTTCATGTCTCCCTGTCCCTAGTGGCTCTTAGCACGCTTTCTCCTGTAACGTCTCACAACCCCCGTTCTGTCATTCACCTGATCAGGCCCTTCAAATATGTTATCCGCTGCTTTCCTCTGTCTCTTTTTTCCCTCTATATGGCCTGTTAGTATCAGGCTCTCCAAGCCCTCGTTCTTTATTGCATGTCCCAGGGACTTACTCTTTTATTGATGCTCAATATTAATTTTCTATTCTTTCCAACACCTCATCATTGATCGCATGCTCGGTCCATGATATCCGCAGCATCCTTCCGTAGTACCATATTTGAGTTGCTTCAGGTTTTTCCCTCATCTTCGATGATATTGTCCAACATTCACTGCCATATTGAAGACCTAACATCACATTGAAATCTAGTACTCTCTTCTTTGTTTCTAGTGAAAGTTTCCTGTCTCTTAATACTTTACTCATCTTCTGGAACGCGTCCTTTGCCATGTAATTTCTCCTTTGGATCTCTTTGTCGCACACTCCGTCCTCTGTTAGAACAACAATGTATATATTTATACAGATTTTGTGATTGATAAGAGTACAAAATGTATCTCATTTCTAGAAAAGCTATAACCTATTCATAATATAATTTTTATTTCGAATTTTAAAATCAGAAAAACAGATATATTAAGACAATAAGTAAATAACGAAGATGCACGTATAAACATTCAAAGATAAAATAGAATAGAATAAAATAAACCTACATGCATAAAAACTAACGATATATAAAATATAGTAACAATTGCTTCCCTTTTCCCCAGTTCTTTTAAGATTTATGCACAGAACCCACAAAAAGTACATAAGAAAAATCAGTCAGTTAAGTTCAGTTAAGTTCCATACGTGGGCAATCATATCTTTTTTGAGACATGACTGACTAGGTAGATTTTTCCGAAGTACTTTGCCATTACTTACTACGGTAGATTGGTTGCCAACGAATAGTACCGAAACCACTCTGTGTTGCTGCTCGACCTACGGACAGAGAAAAGATGGAGTAATGCCTTTCCCAAAGTACTTGTGCATAAGTGGATTAAACCAATTTGAGTTTTCAGATTTCTCATCCCGAGCAGATATCCATTACACCATCACTCAAAGAAGATCACACAAATAAGTATCTTAATTTATTATTTGACTTATTTGTTAACGAGTATATTAAATACAGTATGTGCATTCCAATACGTATATTATTTTATTTAATAAACTTATCGAGTATTCAGGCTGGTAGAAAGAAGTAAATAAACATATTGTTTAATAAATAAATTAAAACAAACCATCTGCTAAAACATGGCTACCCCATAAAATTACGTTTAAGCAATAAATTAAAATATGCCGGATTATTATATTAAAAATATTTTCTTAAATATTGTCTGTCTTTAAACAAATATGAAATAAATAAATAAATTATTATTATGTCATTTTTCATCATATTTTATTTCTGCTTTGGTCTCACTACCAACCAAGTCTGCGGGGAGACCTAAGGCAGGTCGTGGCGTGTTGTTATGACTCCATTTCATGTTTTTCTATCTTCCCTATCATCCCTAGCATTACATAGATAATGTTTTCCTTAGCGTGTGGGCTGTACTTAATAAGACAATGTTTTGTATATCTCTTAAGCTGGGGTTTCCAGGGATTCATTCAATGTGTTGTTTTGTTCCATTTTTTATCATTCCAAGTGTACCTACTATCACTGGCACAACTCTTGTTTTCAATTTCCACATTTTTTCTATTTCAATTTCCAGGTCTTTATATTTTGGCAGTTTTTCAAATTCCTTGATTGCTATGTTACAATCCGCTGGACAACCCATATCAATTAATAGACAAGTTTTCTCCTTCTGGTTTTTAACAATAATGGCTGGCCTGTTTGCTTCAATTTTTCTGTAGATCCCATAGAATGGTTACATCTTCTGTTATTATTATTATTATTATTATTATTATTATTATTATTATTATTATTATTATTATTATTATCATAACGCCAAATATATAATAATATATAATTTAGAGTTTTCTTTCTAACGGTATGCCTTGAACACTCCTATTTTAAATTGGGAAATAAATGAAATGTCTTCTGTAAAATATTAAACTTGTCCTGTATTCAAATTCTTTCTGCACAGACATGTCTTTGAGGGATTTTATTTAACAAGATCTTAATGAGATTGCCATTTGGACATTTTCCAGACTATTTCATAACTTTGAAAATCGCCCTTGGTAAACTTAAATAAGTGTAATATATAATCATTATATTATAACCCTAACAGGAAATGTAAAATATGTAATTAATTAACTGAAAGCCCTTTTTTACTGTAAATTCTAAACACAGCCATTTAGGACTAAGCTCAAAATATTTTCTAATATTTTAAGTGGAATTTAATTTCACCAATACTATATACAAGAGATTAATATGTTCATATAGAATTATATCAATTTGTTCATATAGACAATGTTTGGAATTAGCTTCGTTGTGTTTTATCTGGGATTGTCATCTGAAAAGCTTGTATACCTTTCCAGACGCACGCGTTTTCAAATCTTTTTGACAAACGTAGCGTATTTAAATGTAAGTAAATTATTTTTCTTTTCACGTCAAATGTTTATTAATTGATGAGTTTATAAGATGAAATATAGGAAAAGCATTTAGATATTTTAAATATCTTTATTCTTTTAATACTTTTATGCATTAAGGTTAAACTGAACAAGGCGACCAACTGATTTGAATTGAAGGCACAAGTTGTTTCAAGGTTTGTAAATAGGTTTCATTCCAACAATGCTTCATATAAATTATTCAAGTTGTGCTCATTTTAAAATAAGTTTCACCCTCATCAAAATGGTTTATCTTGTATTCAAGAATTTGATTTTGTTTTTGCCGATCTCTTTTTATGATGACAGTGTCGATGAATAATTAGGCCAATTCCCTCATGGAAGAGCCGATAACATTGACTGCATATCACTGTTGATAGAGAGAGAGGTTAAATTTGTCCAGCTTTTCTCTCTTGTAGTTTGATTTCTTCCTTTTCGTTTCAGGTGACTTCGAAGTTTTTGATTCCAGTCGTGACGGAACATCGCCAGTAGATACGGTCTTGATCTGGTGTGTAAAACGATTCAGACGCACGTCCAGTATCATTATTAATTGAAGGTATTCCTTATATCTTCGAAAATAGTAATCCACTTCTTTTTCCTGAAGTGAGCTCACTGAAAAAAACTTGATATGGATAACTTGATTCTTGTATTCTTCCTACATGTCTTGAATAGTGAACACGGTCTTTAACCTACAGAGATTCGACGCTTTGTCTCTTGGCATTTTCCATTTAATATTTAAAATTGAGCAAAGCTTTCTTTCTGTTGAAATCGTTAACATATTTGCATGCCACGACAATATAGATTCCCGGTTTTGCAGGCATATAATATAGTGAAATGACCACTTTATTATAGATAATAATTTTTGCTGTTAAGTTAATATCTTTGTTGTTGAAGATGCGTTTGATTAGCTTCCCAAAATGTTCCGTGTTCAGTTCCAATACTGCGTTCTCCATTCTTTGCTAAGGTGCACGTGTTTGATAAAACGCTCCCTCAATATAGAAAATGCTTTACTTGTTCCAGAGATGTATCAGAGATTATAAAATCAAAATCAGGTAGCATGTCATATGTGGCTTACTCCGCAGTGAACTTTTTTTATGTTTACTGACCAACCAAAAGAATTGTAGGTAATAGCAAAGAATCTTAGAGAATTTTTTTGAATGACAAATGACAACGTCGTTATCAGCAAATTGATGTTTTGATGGTTATATGGAGAGTTGCGAGCCGATTTCATAACTTTACTCTGAAGTCATTTCTTTGGAGAAAATTGAGAGTGGTTCCCTTATATGCTGTAAAAACAGCTTTCTTTATTAATATATGTTGTAAAACTTAAAACGATAATTATCGTTTAATTCTATGTAATTTTTGCATATCTGTCATCATCACCAATTTAGATTTGCTTTTAACTGAAAGTACCTGAAACAACGTAAATCCCTAAAAATCATTGTATGTGTAAACGTATTAATTTTAAACCATCAATTTTTGTATATAATTTTGATGGACTTAAACTTTCGTACTAAATATCATTGCAAGCACATTTTTTAATAATTATAGCCCCATGTTTGAATTAGTCGCATCTAATTTTACAAGTTATTATTTATATTAATAAAATATAACACACATCATTTAACCCAGAAACATAAAGATAAAAAAAATGAACGCAACTGTCCTTTTCAGTTGTGCGTTTAACAAATCTAAGCGACATAACATATTTATATTTCTAATTTAATTGTTTAGGAATAACATGCCTTTTTTTATTATTATTATTATTATTATTATTATTATTATTATTATTATTATTATGTATTTAATGATATATTAATCACCTCGATTATAGCAATATAAAAATATATGTGAAGGAGGGTATTATCAATTTTTCTACTGAATATATCAGAATAGTAGTGCCAAGACCTTACTGAAATAAAAGTATCAAAATTACCCTCAGTAATTTTGCCAGACTGGTCATTACTTTCCTCTGTTTGAATACTTGTGTGGAGTCATCTTGGTGCATGCCAAACAAAGAGATCCTAGATGGCATAATGAACGAAAAACCTGCATATTAAGAGTGAATCGTAGAATTCCTAAGGCAAAAGTGGCGTAATAACGTCGAATAAATCGAATCGGTCGCGGAAGCGCTATGAAGAGTAAAATACGAATTTTCTTGGGCTTTAAAAGTTCACATCTGAGAAGAATGCGTTCGCTCGGAGCGCGCAGTTTTGTGCACTTTCAATTTTGGCATCGAGTCCCACTGTCGCTTTCGGTAAAACGATCTATAGACTGCACTTGTATCAGATTCTAAAACACTTGTAATTGGCCATCGAATATACCATCACATTCTTCGTATTCGGTATGCAATTTTGACTTTCCGGTATGATTACAATATAAGCTTTTCGCTGTTTAACCAATTGTTTAATAAATATATTCATAGAGAAACGATCTATAGTTGGTAATGAATTAGAGTCACTATAAAATAAATATTTCTAAATGTTCTGCTCGCTGTTTGCCCAAGATATTTCCCCACTCTATAAATAGACTTCATTATAAAAACCTGCTGTTTACAGGGAAATATATATTTTCAATATATTTTCTCTGTATAGGAAGAGATCAGGAAAAGTTCTGTGTCCAACCAAGAAGCCATAAGAATCCCAGCCTGACGTTTTGAAATATCTTCTGCTTTTGGAAAATGTTTCTCACCTCAAACATTTAACATGACATATAATAGGAGTGTTCCCTGCGTTTTTCTAATCATTTTTGATATCCCGTTTTATACTTTATTTTCATTCATTACAAAAAGTAGAATTTCATACTAATTATTGTTCGGAAATATTATGAAGAAATATATATCTTTCTATAAAAATGGTTGGGCAGCAAAAATCTTAGGTTTTCAGTAATTTTTAAAACATACTAAACAGCCAGTCTGTACCATCCAAAGTCATTTAAATTACGTTTGATTCTTATAGTATAACATGAAATGATATTCAGCAGGTCAACATGATTATGGTAAAGTGCTTATACCATTAAATTGCTAACACGTCATTGTTTGATTAGACATTTAAAATTAAAAAAAAACATTTTTTCGTGCATAAATGATTCAGTCGCTAATCAGTTTATATAATTTATATTTATAAAATATATTTTTAAATTGTTTCACTCAAAGCAAGGCAATACCACCACTGGTGCGCAGGGGTTTACAATGAGAGAAAGGGAAAGAAAAAGGGATGTGGAAGAAAGGATAAGAGAAAGTTGGGGATCAAGAAGATAGAAGATGACAATTGGCGCTGCTCTTAAATTTTTAGAAGAACAAATAAATGGAAACGTGTACAAAGGCGAAAAGTGCGAGAAAAGAAATTAGTAAAGGTTACATTTGAACATTTGGACTATAAAAGCGTTGGACCGAGTTTCCAATCTGGTAACCCGAGTAAATTTATGTGGTCGGGGAACCAGAGAAAGATGGTCGGCAGAGCAAACCTCCTGATATTTATAGAAAAAAGAGGGAAGGAAGCCACAACCAGTTATTGCGAAAGTGACTAAAGTTGAGCTACCTTATCGGGATCTATTATATTTCAGATCCTCCTTTTGTTGGGAATCCCAATATGAATAGCAATCATTCATCTTTAGTGCCATACGTGATACACACTTTGGGCAATCATGTCTGGGCAAAAATTAAGTTGTCATTGCTTTCTGCTGTAGATTGGTTGCCAGCCAAGGCTAGAGAACTCAATCGGTCTTATTATTTAACCCATAACTGAAGAGAAGAGACTGATTAATAACTTTTGCAATGTTATTTGTGCATAAACGAATGCAACTGGAATTTGAACTCGACAACCCGATTAATCGTTCCGAGTTGATATCCACTGCACCACAACGCACATCCCGAATAGCAATCAATTAGAACAAAAAGAACCGACATATTCTACCTTCTTAAATTTTTGTATAATATATTGAGTGCTGTACTTAAAGTTGCAAATAAACAAACCAAAGTTCATATTTCGAGTTTTTTTCTTTCAAATAAATAAATCCCATTCTTGCCTGACCATATTTACAAAAGAAATATACATGACATCATTGTAAACTTTTCAACTTTCAGATTTAGAAATCATACCAAGATGTAGACAAATTAATTCTATCACACAAACAGAGATACAGATTTTCGAAAATAACTTTAAAGGTCAAAGGTACTTGTAGAAAAATATTAGGGATGAAGCCATTATAAGTATAAATGTGGACACTGAGTTCAAAATACCTGAACGTATCTTTCGACCTGAACGTTGCGTTCAAGCATGAAAAAGACTATCTCTTAATTCAAAAATAATTAGATAATATAAACATATTTTATCTACTTTTTTTATACAGATATTTTTCAGTTTTCTAATCAGTCTATTAATGTTTACATGAAATTCATTAAAATGCTCTGTTTTTTAACCCAAATACTTTCGACCTTTTGAAACATTATCTTCAGGCTTAAATTACAAAATCAAACTAATCAAACTTACTATAAGTTTCTCATTTGTAATTTACTTGTTATTTTCTACACAAACATAAATGCATATAAGAAATGTAGTTTTGTATTTAGAGGTTACCAATATTTTAACAATAAATGAACTTAAATTTACAAGTCATTCTTCTGTTACGTTCACACATTACAACGGATATTTGTCTATGTTTCTGAGATGAGGTAGTATTTACAGTATTTACATTATTCGGACTATTGTCCTCATCTTTATTACCATGTGTCTATGTTTCTGAGATGATGTAGTATTTACAATAGTTACATTATTCGGACTATTGACCTCATCTTTATTACCATGTGTCTATATTTCTGAGATGATGTAGTATTTACAGTATTTACATTATTCGGACTATTGTCCTCATCTTTATTACCATGTGTCTATATTTCTGAGATGATGTAGTATTTACAGTATTTACATTATTCGGACTATTGTCCTCATCTTTATTACCATGTGTCTATATTTCTGAGATGATGTAGTATTTACAGTATTTACATTATTCGGACTATTGACCTCATATTTATTACCATGTGTCTATATTTCTGAGATGATGTAGTATTTACAGTACTTACATTATTCGGACTATTGTCCTCATCTTTATTACCATGTGTCTATATTTCTGAGATGAGGTAGTATTTACAGTATTTACATTATTCGGACTATTGTCCTCATCTTTATTACCATGTGTCTATATTTCTGAGATGATGTAGTATTTACAGTATTTACATTATTCGGACTATTGTCCTCATCTTTATTACCATGTGTCTATATTTCTGAGATGAGGTAGTATTTACAGTATTTACATTATTCGGACTATTGTCCTCATCTTTATTTCCTTGTGTCTATATTTCTGAGATGATGTAGTATTTACAGGATTTACATTATTCGGACTATTGTCCTCATCTTTATTACCATGTGTCTATATTTCTGAGAAGATGTAGTATTTACAGTGTTTACATTATTCGGACTATTGTCCTCATCTTTATTACCATGTGTCTATATTTCTGAGACGATGTAGTATTTACAGTATTTACATTATTCGGACTATTGTCCTCATCTTTATTACCATGTGTCTATATTTCTGAGATGATGTAGTATTTACAGGATTTACATTATTCGGACTATTGTCCTCTTCTTTTTTGCCATTTTCTATAATTCTGAGATGTTGTAGTACTTACAGTATTTACATTATCGGAAAACGATACGTCTTCATCATATCTCGTGTCTCTTCAGGACGAAGACGATCATGGACTTTCATTTATCATTGTTTCTTTTCACTCTTAATATCTTCCCTCTTAGCATGACTTCAAAACCTGCGCCACCATCAATTTGCTCAAACCTGTCAAATATGTCTCACGCCGCTTTCCTCTGTCTCTATTTACTTCTATCCTTCTTGAATTTAGAATATAACCTTTAAGCATATTCTCTTCTGTGAGTTTATCCAGTCGAAAATACGAGGTAATTTGAATAAATTGTACGTTGCTTAACTCTCGAGACAGTAGTTTTACCTTATTTCTGTGTAATTTTTTTTGTAGAAATGCTAGATTAATTCACACAGTTGTGGTTATGATTAAATGAACAATAAGCAAAAATTGACTGGGAATCTATTAAACACTCGAAAATTTTGAATTCACAGAATTGCAGTCAACGCACATCTGGGAATGGCATTGCAAAAGTATGGGGAAAATAACCGCTTTGCTATTAAAAGTGAGATTATATGAAATCGTGTCGCCGCATTTAGAGAAACTAAACGAGAGAGATGACTGAAAAGATTATGATATGGTTGCTCACTGCAAACCTAAGAAAAACATTTAATATAGAGCAATGCATTTATTATTTAATTCTGCTAGCCTCTAAACTTGAGATCTTCACCAATACAACAATATTTTTAATATCTTTTTCTTCATGTGCTGTGTTCTTCAGGAGGTAGGCCATCATAAACTTCCACATGGCTCTGTCTCTTGTCAGTTACAATATTTTTCTCTTGGTATCTCTAAGCTCCGCTTCACCATCCAGTTGCTCAGATCTAACAATTACGTCTCACGTTGCTTTCCCCAGTGTCATCTTCCCTTTACCCGACCTGTTAGTATTAAGTTCTGTAGGCCTTCCCACTTCATTACGTATCCAAAAAACTTCATTTGTCTTTTCCTGATATTTAGTAGAGTTTTCTTCTCCTTTGCATTCTTTCCAACACCTCATCGTTGCACACGTGTTCCGTCTATGATATCCTCATCATCCTTCTGTAAAACCACATTTCTGCTGCGTCAAGCCTCTTTTTCATCTTTGATGAGATCGTCCAGCATTCACTTCCATACAGAAGGACGGATATCGCATAGCAATCTAGTACTCTTTTCTTTGGTTTTAATGAGATTTTCTTGTTCTTCATTCCTTTGGTTAGCTTCGGAAATGCGTCTTTGGCCATACCAATGCGTCTTTGGATCTCCATGTCTCACTTTCCATCCTTCGTCAAAATACTTCTTATATATATATATATATATATATATATATATACTTTTTATGCTGAATCGCTCAATGCCCTTCTGATTTTGTTTCACGTGTTTTCCTTGCTAAAACTGAAATTGTTTTCACTATTTGTTATGAAATTACGCGTATGGTGCAAATTTGTAATTCATTATACTAGAACATTTGAAGTAGATTAGCCTGATTTTAAGTTACTAATATGTGCGAAATCTGACGTTGATTCGATGGAGATAAGTTTTAATGTTTTCGGTAGAATTTTGGAAAGACGTAACCCCCACCCCTGGCCAACATTGAAGACATATCCTGCCTTAAATATAGACTATGTTTCATCACTTCAGAAAATAATCGATATTTATCATACAAACTGCTATTCAATATTAAGATTGAATTTTCTCGTTATATCAAATGTTAGAACAGGTTAGGTCAATCGTAGAACCTTCTCATGAGCTTATATCGGCAAGAATTTTACAGTCAAGATAATTTTCAGCCAAGTATATTGTACTATGCTCGACGACAGAAAGGATTCTAAGTTATTATGATGCAATATAACAGTAATTTTCATTGGAATCAAACTTGTAACGAGAGCTAAGTAAGCTTCATTCAATTGTTCTCAGCATGATTCTTTCGGAAGTGAAGCAATGTTCATAGAAAAATAAACAATGACAGTTGACGCTTGAAGAATGACAAGTATCCATTGGGTGCATTATCAATTTTATGAGTTACCCTAATCTTGTGCCAGGATTCAAGTTATAAACAACAAATAACTAAATTGTATTTTACCGATTTACGGATTACTCTCAAAAGAAAATTTAACTTATAATCGAATTTATAATATTCGATTTATTCCTTACGGAAATTGCCTATCTTCACTACATAGTTTTTTTCTGATCAGTATTACATTTTTTTTATTAAAAATCATCAAGCTGCGTTCTATGTTTATTCCGTTTGGATCAATATTTAGAATAATGTAGGTACGGATAATATTTGAACTTGAATTGTTTATTTTTGAGATCCATTACTTATTCCACCATGTATAACAATGTTTGGTACATGGGGTGTATAGTCAGTGACAGTACCTTTGTAGTGAAACGATTGACTTTGTTTTACTCTCACACATGTCTCCAAAAAATTGCATGGGCTCTTTAATGGTCACACCCCAGTCAGCGGCTTCGATTTGCCGACTAAACTATGTGATTGTAGGGCCCAATCCGAAAGTTGAAAGAAAAGGCCTCTCTTTAATCCCTCTGTGCAAAGCAGTTATCGGCTAGTCACCAGTCTAGGTCTAGTAACTGCACTTCAATGATCAACGACTTTACCAATGGATTTAGGAAATTCTGAAAAGACAGACAGGATAACCTTAACATTCCCAGAGCAGAATGAGCCGGTATTCCATTGCGCTATTTTTTCTTGAATGAAACCCGGACAGTGATGACTACAGCGAGGCTAAATTCACTAAATGATGAGGATATTAACAAACCGGTGTACACGTTCATATATATATATATATATATATATATATATATATATATATACAGACACACAGACACACAACCAAACACACACACACACATACACACACACACACACACATATATATATATATATATATTGCATTTTATCAGATTGTTCTCAAATAATTATTGTATGTTTACGCCTAGCAAGCGAATGCAATGATAACCCGAATATTAAACAACTTGATAATGAAAATCTTTAAGTATTGATATAATTAGTTCTTCTGGATACCCAAAAGTAGAGGGTTGCATTAAAAAATATAAACTATTATAATCCTTGAAGTGCGTGTGAATGAATTCCGACCCAAAAACTGAATTTGGACAATTGATTTAAAATTCTAATTCGTGGCACTCCTTTTTTTTTCTGCTGTGAGGGGCGACCTCATAATATTAAAGAAATCTACGTGCCCTGAGTAAGTATAAACCTTGTGATGTGTGATACGCTTGGATAAGCGATTAGGTATGGCGTCAGAAAAAGTTGCAAATTGACAGGAAATAACTAGCGAGAGGTGAAACTGGTATGCGAAACGTAGAAATAATCAATGTCAACCTTTACCTTTTTTTGCATAGCCAGCTGACTCGCAACCGTTGATGAATGGAAAAAGTTGGTGTTTGGATTTTATTTAGCGGCATATTAACCTCTATGGATTAATATCAAAATCTTAATTTTAATGCAATTTCATGCCTCAAGCTATAGATAAAAAGATTTAATGGCCATTTTAATATAAATATGTATTTTTGGTTATTTCTTTTACATAAATATATTTTTATTGTATTTTGCTTTAAAAATGATTTAATATTTTTTGTGGAGAGGTTATTATTTGTATAGTTGTAATCCTAACAGCTGTTACTAATCCGATTCTGGTGATAATCTGGCAAAAACAACAGTTAAGAATTCGTTCCACGTTCCTCAAAAGCACCACTCGACCGATCATTTAAATTCAGAGTTATCTTTTACTGGTTTGCAAAATATAAAATATAATTAAAGCCAAAAAAACTGTTTCCATTGCAAATAACCATTAGAATGATTTGGTTCATGTATTCCCCATGGATTTTTTGAGGACTCCTAATGCAAATGACCTAGCTGGAATTCGAAACCGACTTTTCTGTACCTGTAACTTTTTCCACAGATAATCATATAAAGAAGGATAAAAAATAACAGTTACAAAGGTAAAATTTAAAAACATAATTTGAATAAAAAGATCTGAGCAAACATTATTCTTTCTAAAGGAAGACTTTAACAAATCGAATAAATCAAATACAGGCGACGAGAGGAAAACTATTTTTCTCGCCTACGCGTATCGTCCCATGAAGAAAATTATTAACGCAATAAGTTGTAATGAAATTTATTTTAAATAAAGCATCTATAAAGAAATATTCTTGGCTATTATAAAAACATTCATAAATATTCATGTGATTAACTGAAAATAATAAACATTAAATAAAATGTCATGTTTGAAGATTTTTTGTGCCGCATAATGTTATGTTTTGAGATGTTAAAAAGAGATGGAAATTAACCTTTTTTTTAGATTTTACTTATACTCTTTTAATTATACTGGTCTGGAAATGATTGTTTCTATTATGAAAATTATATATATATATATATATTGTTATTTTTAATGGATGTTGAACAAATAAAAATTCAAATTTGTCGGGTAATGCCTGTTTCGCCAATTTATATATATATATATATATATATATATATATATATGTAACTTTCGCTTTGTATAAAATTTGGATAACTTTTTTAGAAGTTGTTGCATTCATAGCATCTTTTCCATTGACAAGACAAAACACGAACACACACAAGCACAAACACAACATTGCATACACAAACGCACACACATGCATACAGAAACAGTATTTATTGCAAATGCTATCAGTTTTGCCTGAATTTCTTTCAAACTAGGATAACGTTTGTTCAGGAACAGCAAATATACCCGATCTTATAAAAGACACCAGATATGATTCATTCATAAAAAAAATCAATACATTGCAAATTTGTATGACAAATTCTTGTCGGTGAATACAAGCTATATTCTCAATATTAATGCAAATACATAAGCATTAATTTTATATATCCGAAATTCATATGACCAGAAGTGCTTCGGTTATTTTTCTTTTGTTTTGTATTTTGGAATAAAGGGCATTTAATTTCTATCACAGTATCTAGAAAATGGAGTATTTTGGGAAGAGAACCCAAGCATAAAGATGATATCCCATTACAATTCCTAACACAGCTTATATATATATATATATATATATATATATATATATATATATATATATATATACTCTGAAAGTAGATTTATTTAAAATTTAATGAGACTAGTCATGTAATGAGACTAGTCATGTAATGATCACACGAACTTTTAAATGCTAAAATGAAAATTTCACGTAAAAATAATGCTTATTATTTTCTGTACATGTACACAAAAATAATCATTACTTTTTCTACATTTGTAATAATATCGAAACACCTTGTAATAAATTAACGAGCGAAGCTTTTGAAACTCGTTAACAGAAAAGTCGCTTACGTAGTTAGGCTAGAGAACACACTCCGAGAGGAGATGAGGTCACTTATAACAGCTGGATATTAACTCGGAACCTACCCTCTACTTACTGATGTTTTCAATTTGTAACAAATAATAAACTTATTCATGCACACTTAAGAAAAATCAGCGGCAATAATAATAGCATCCCAAATCCCATGTAAATTTGTTATTTTAAACCTACCATAAAAATAACGAAAAATTACATAATCCGCTGTCAATCGCAGTAAACCTACTGACAAGTGGACCGGACAATTACGAACAACTGTATCTGTATCAACCCTACGTATATTTGTCGTATGTGTTTCATTAAAGCGCATCACACGAACACTTTCCAGTTTGACACACACCTTTTCCCCATATATATACTCACTAAAAGACAGCAATAGCCGCACATTAAATTTCACGCTCTCTAGATATTCAGGCGACTAGAACAGGGAGAAAATAAACGCAAATAAACGCATATATATGTTGTTTTTAGTTTTTTTTAGTACCTCGTGTTATTTGGTATAATTGTTAGGTCTCACCTTTAATTTTGTTTCTAATTGCCTGAAGAGCGTGAAACTTGGCATGCGTTTCGAGCTGTCCTTCGTGAAGTGTTTTTGAGCCTAACATTTGACCCCAGTGAAAAATTTTATGCGTTTGATTCGAAATTCTAATAACCTGAAGAAAATCAGGGCGTACAACGGCTGAAATGTCGTGAATATGCCAAGAATGATGAGGACATCAGCCCGAAGTATGAAAATAATGTAAATAATTACAATAGCACATCTTATAAATATAAACAGATATAAATTTGTATTTTATGTTATCAGCATGCTTGATTATAAAACATTATTTTCTTTTCTTATGAAAAGTTAATGTGCTTAGTTAAGTAGTTTGCAATTACATTCTATTAACGGACCTATTCAAGTGCCGTGTCCCTTCAGGCAGTAGGCGACCATGGATCTTTAATTACCCTTTTCCTTGGTATTTTCTTCTTGATATCATTTTCAACACTGCTCCACCATCTACTTGCTCAAGCCCATCAAGTATGGCTCGCGTTGCTTTCCCCTGACTCTCTTTCTCTGTAGACTTGCTGTGAGTATTAGATACAAGGCCCCCTTTCTCATTTTGTGCCCCTAAAACTTCAGCTGTGCCTTCCTCATTATAAGTATAATTTATCTTTTCATTTCAGTCTTCTCAAAGATTTTGTCGTTGCTCTGTCCATGGAATCCTCAGCATCCTCCTGTAGAACCCTATTTCTGTTGTTTTGACTTTATTTTTGAGGTGATTGTCTAGCATTCGCTGCCATAAAGCAGGACAGGTATCAAATAACAGTCCAGTACTTTTTTCTTTGTTTCCAACGAAATCTTCCTGTCTCACAATATTCTGGTTAGCTTTTGAAATATATCCTTGGCCATGCCAGTGAGCCTTTACATCATAGTGTTGCACTTTCCGAACACGTCCTAGGTATTTAAATTTCTTCACCTACTTGATTTTAGTATCCCCGATCTGTGTTTGGCATTTCGGGCTTCTCTCTTAACTGATAATCATGCATTCAGTTTTCTTGTAGTTTATTCGAAGCCCTCTCTTTCCCTCGCTACTTTCTGTAGGAGATCCGGTATTTTAACAAATGAGTCGTCTTGATACTGAGTCGAACATCAAGAAATGCGTTCTAGTATACACCCAGTTAAATGAAAGATTTATTTTGGTTAAACTGAAATGAAAACCTTTCAACTAAGGTATATTTACTCTATAAAATTAATCAAAAGATATTCTGTTTTTAATTTTTAAAAAAATGAGTACATCATTATCAGGAGAAATCTTGCAACTACTTATGACATTGAGTGTTTAATATATTTTTTACCTTATATATGCTGATTTAATTTGTTTGTGGATTGATATACTGCTGCTATACATGGTCTTGTTTTTCTACTATAAATCAAAATCAATTGAGAAAATCAAAAGACAGATCTATAATGTAATCGATCCTGACATCTTCATTTCAGTTACTTTCTCCGTCTTCTCTATAAATATTCTGATAGTAATATTTCTGATAAGATTTTCTTCTTGGTGCCTCGACTGAGTGTATGTAAATGCACTACTAGATTGGCAAGTAGGTATCACTGTCATGATGCCGAACTAGCTAGTCTACTAGTTTCTTTCATCGTATTTCTCACCTGTGGGACACACTTCCGTTTTCTAGGTCCATGGCTATCTACAATCTTCAAAAATGTTAGCGCAACGCCAAACAATGTTTTCTGTATTACTTCAAGTCACGGGTTTGAGTAAAGAAACAATATAAAGAAAAGAAAATGGAACGACAGGAAGACCATTGTTGTGGATCCCGGGATTGGGAACCTGACAAAATAATGAACAACAAACCAGTTATTCGAGATAGAAAAATAAGTATATTAAATGTAAAGATTCATTTAAAGAGGTTACATTTAAAGCGGTTAGTAATACAGGAATACGATTATTAAGAAATATATGTAGAAGTTTCTGAAGTGAAGCCGTAGTAGAATTAGTATGTCCATGTCGGAAGCTGACGGGTGCTGTGTAGTAATCTTCTGTCTGAGGGGAACTCAGAGCTACTATGAATTACTGACGCTGTACTCTCCGTGAAAGCTTGGAATCTGTCGGCACTTACGGTAACTCTCTCAGATCTCACGGTAACTCACTTATCTCACTATCGCCGGAGTATACTTATGCTCAAGTCGAGTCAAATATGATGGAAAAAGAGGAGACCCCACAACGACCATCTAAGTTTTGTATTAAATAATAATAATAATTATTATTTTTTCTTTTTTGCTATTAGTGTCAGGAATTAGAATGAAGAGACGACATAAAAGATTACCGGTAAGACGTTTGAAATGCATCAAAATAAATTCATTCAGGCGTTACTTGGGATTTTGTGGTATAGTTTATATGCCAATTCGGTGAATGGTAGTAAACGGTCTACTCTGAAATAGATTTTAACAACAACTGACTTTGCTGGCCAACTCGCTTAATTTTGCACCGAGCAACGAAAAGGAATACGCGGATGAAAGACCTCTAATTGTAAAATCATCCGAGTCTAATGACCATAAGATTGACATAATATATAAACAATCATGCTCTTTTCAACAAACAAATCAGACAAAACCAGGAACGAGTTTTCTTCACAGACGAGAAATAGACTTAAACTTTTACTTAGAATGTTGAATAAGATTGACATAATATATGAACAACCTTGCTCATTTCAACAAGCAAATCAGACAAAAACAGGAAGAACAGAACTTTTAATCAGAAGGAGAAAACATAGATTTTTGAAACGCGTAAATGAGGAAAGAAGATCTAAAGAATTAAAGTCATACTTAAAGCGAATAAAGCAGGGCTAAATATAAGACAACCTACTTAACGAAAGCTTACGGATGTATGTGAGGACAGAGAAAAAAAACTTGGATTAAATATGGGGAAATGTGACTTCGAGTAACAGTTATTAGCGCCAGAAATAAGTGGCTGTGAGTAAAATTATCGAAAATGCTATCAGTAGAAATATATTGTTGGGACAGCCTTGCAAACAGCATTTGCTTGTCTGCACATGTCTTGTGACTTATACTTAATGTAGGTTTATTGAATATCAGACACGTCATTTACTAAAATTCTTTTAAACTACAAGCATCTATTCTGAATCTGTCGAAATTGGAGAAAAGATTTTGTCAATTTAAACCCTAAAATCTGTAATTCAAATCAATTGAAAATGGTTCGCATGGTGCGATCCTGTACAGAAAAACGCTGTTGGTGATCAGGTTTAAATCTACAATTGCTTATAAAACTGGTTTACCCATGCCATTTTTAATTGATTAAGTAATTAATGTCTAAGTAACATTTCAGTTTGATTCTTCAATATGTTGGTTCACAATATAATATGCTATATGCGTTATGAATATTAAACGTTTGAAATCAGGCCCTATTTTCTCTATAACAAGTCCTTAGACTTCTAATCTTGCAGTAATTTGTTAAGGTATTTTTAAACCAATCAAAGTGATAAAAGCCTCTAAGACGGAAGGGTTTATGTGAGTTAAAGAAACGGCGAGGACAAATACAAGCTCTTGAGGCAGAGAGATAGAAGGTGACTATTGACATTGCATTCAAATTTCTGAAGATCGCAGTACACTGGAAAAAAAGAAGTCAAAAGTTATTTTCCATAACAGAAAATATGTGGAATGAACTATTACTATTGAAAATACGCAATTTCGAAAGGGAAATTATGATATATAGCAGTGTACCCATCTCGTACCGTATTTCAATTCGTCAAGTCGAGGTTCCAATCAATGTATAAGGGATATCAGAAAAATTACCCTGATTATATGTGTGGAATGGGTTGTGAGAATATGACATTACGACAATTGGAAATTCGTTGAAGCCGTGTTTCCAGGTGAAGATCTATAACTTTGATATTCATTCATTTGATTTGTGAAGAATCACTAGATATATAGCAGACAGCAATATTCAATACACGATCGAATAAATGTGTTAGGTAGATTCTGTCGACAGAAAAAATCTAGCAAATTATAGTTAGTTGATTTTCCAAGCAGCAGGCACAGCAATTCATTCAATATAATATTTCCGCTTCATTTCATTTGATAACTTGAAGCCAAGTAGATGCAGGAATTTGATGGTAAGGTGGTTAGAATTTGACATCCTGCTGGAAAGCCAAAAAGGATTTCTTGGCCATGAATTAGGTAGACGTCCGGAAGCATTAAAACTAACATGTTCTGGATGTGTAACCTCTGTGTGTAAAACTTGTCCTCTGCATCAGCAGTTTACCTTGATTTACACTAAGTTAGCTATCTGTCTACAGGTTTAACACCACCTTCTACCCAGAGTCACTTGTACTTCACACGAATCGTAGTCAATCTTGGCATATCAATGTTGTTAGAACTTTATTTATAACGCCACTAAACACTTATTTCGAATAAATCATGCACTTTTTCTTGTGTAGTAGAGTATAAGATTCTACTGTTTAAAATTTATTTTATATTAAAGTTGTGTTTGTTTAATACCTTGTTCCTATTTTACACATGCCATCAAATTTGTTCAACAGATTTTCTGTATTCTGAGTGAATTACAAATGAATTCTTTTTTCTCAAGTGTTTCATAAAATCTTTTTTAATGTTTGTACTGTATTAGCACAACTTACCCGTTCTTCAGTGGGGAAAAAACGTCGGTGGAATAGAGCCATATTTTATAGACGTGCCTTCTTTCTTTGCCCACTCGCACACATATACCCATAATGCAATGGGTAAATTATCTCCATTTTTTATTTTGTGCGAGCGATATTTTTTTATTTTTATTTTTTTTTTTGCATAAAGAGGAGTTTCTTAGGGTCAGTTTGGCACCCTCTGTAAGAAAAAAAAAACAAAATGACGCAATTCACTACCCCAAAGTTTTTAAAATGGTATGTTATTCTTCTTAGCATTCGCACCGAAAAATCCTTACAAACATTTCAAACGGGATCGGTGAATTTCCTCACTGAAAACGATGCTGAGGATTCAGAAAGTTAGATGAATCTAATGGTGATTACGAAAGTGTTTGAAGTAATCAATAACGATGGTGTCATTACGCCTTTATTCATCTTTTCATAGTGTCTCAGACTCAACACGGTCGTGTAGATCAAGGGTTTTGATGAGATGGTGCTGTTCAAAGTCAAGATAATGGCTGCCAAAAGACCCTATACGTGGCACCAGGGCACGGCACCAGCCATAGCTGTCAGACAATTTCTGCGACCGATCACCCATTACATCTGGCTACCTAACTTCCCAGGTTTCAATACCCTTGATTATTATGCGTGGGGCGCAGTTGAACTAAAGACAAACAAACTCATTGTTGCACCAAATATTAATTGAAGGCAAAGGTTATGCCAGCATTTATAAACTGAAACTTCCCTTTTAAAATATTGTACTTCTTATGTATAGATTCCGTGTCGATACATTGTTTATCATCATTGGGAAATAGTAATACCCAGAAATTCAGTCATTGTTAATCCGTGTTTCTGGCATGGAGTCTACCCCTTATGGGCAAAAGAAAAACAGTTCATTGTGGTAAAAAGAAATTATTGTGCGTTTAGAATCGGTTTCTTTCGGAATTATAGTGTAATTGCTGCAAAGCTAGAGTTCATAAGAATCAATGGAAGCCAATGAAATTAAAGAAATGAGGCAATTTGAAAAAAAAAATTATGATATCAACTATATATATATATATATATATATATATATATATATATATATATATATAAGAACTACAGGTAAAATATCCAGTACTATCTACAATACAGAAAAATGAAATCGGTCATTTTAGGATATTGAACATGAGATTTACCAACTAATATAGGCATATTAAAAATGCAAATAGGACACCTTTCTCACAAGATAAAAAGTAAAACCGGTGATCATATTGCATTTGAAATTAAAAATGAAATATTTAATAAGATAATTAAATATTTAATAAGATTGTATAAATATTAAAACAATCTGCTGTCGTTGATAAGGCTTTGATTTCAGTTTAACTAAAATTTGTTGTCAATGAAAATAGTGATTTTCACCAACAGTTTTCGATCTGGCGGAGGTTAAATTTAAAAGGCAATGATTGTATACATTTTTCGATTGCAAGCTATGCATTTATTACATACTTATAGTTTATTACAGAAATAAATACCTGATTTTGGATCGATTTTACGCTTGACTGCTAGTGAAAAAACAACAACAAAAAAAAAACAGCGGGAAATCGGAAACAAAAAAAAAAGGCTCGAAAAATTCGAACAAAACTTAAACCTGTTTCCATAACTTGGGAGTTCGTTATTCATGATTGCCGGTTTGAGGACTTACAATAGCAGCTAAAAGCATAGCAGATATAACTTGAAAAAAGATAATGTCATTATAATGATACAGATCTCCTTCAAACAAAAGCTTAATATGGAAGACACAATCAAGAATAGATTGAGCGATAATAGTTACTGCAGTTGTCAAATCCATTTAAAAAAAAAAATTAAAACAAAGATTTATAATTTTATACCAAAATTAAGATTCGCTTCACAATCAATGAATGTAGAGTGATTTCTTATAAGGAAACGGCTACTTTTACCTTTATCCTTAGACATGGGAATATAGATGATCACGCAGAACAGATCTCTACGCACATTTTGCCAAGAATCTCCGTCGAAATGTTTAGATATTTAAAGTCGAGACATTTATATTTTGTCAAAATATATTTTTAAAAAAATACGATTAGAAAAAAGAATGCTTGGTCTGATGGTAAATGTGTTGGTCAGATTTCGGAAAAATACAGTCACATAATTTGTAATATCTTTAAACGAAAGATCATAAAATTCTTTTCATATGAAGAAAATCGCAACTGCAGTGTTGATAATATTAACGAATCGGGGACTAGCGAAAACATAAATCCTTAACGAAACTAACTTTTAATTCAAAGTATCACGATATATTTTGATTGTCCTAACTCTAGATTTCATACTGACGGTTACGGATTATCTTATTATTAGATTTGATGCCCTCTCAAACTCAAAGATGTTTGGTCTGGATGAGTACTTGTATATTCCGGATCCTAGCCGCAGTTTCGATATAAAACAAACATTCTTTATGACATGAGTAATTAAGGAAAAACTTGAAGAAACTGAAATGTGATTCTACAGAAGGATGCTGAGAATATCATGGATCGATCAAGTGAGCAATGATGAGATTTTGGAAATGATGGAAACGGAAGGGAAATTAATTTTGAGCATCAGGAAGAGAAAATTGAAGTTTACGCAATAAGGAAGGAGGGCTTGGAGAATCTGATACTAACAGGCAAGATAGAGGGAAAAAGAAACAGGGGAAATCAACGGATAGCATATCTGAAGGACGTAATCAGGTGGAATGATAAACTATAGTTGGATGTTGTAACAGAAAAAGGTGTGCTAAAAACCTACAGGGATAGAGAGACGTGGAAAGCCATGATCGCCTACGTTCCGAAGGGATATGACTCTTAGAAGAAGAAGAAGAAGAAGAAGAAGAAGAAGAAGAAGAAGAAGAAGAAGAAGAAGAAGAAGAAGAAGAAATAAATTCTAAAGTTTGCGCCCTACCAGTGACGTAAAGTATCGTTCGGCGAGACAGAATTATCATTGAAACATTCCCACGAGCACCAACCGCAAATTAGACAACTCGAGCTGCCTCTTGGTATACATTCTCTGATACACCCATCCAAATCCTGTTACCTCTGTATGTTCATTTACCCCAATATCCCGATATTCTTATACCAGATTCTTTATTTTTATTATTTTTCTTCTTCTTTTTTGTGACTTGAGTATTCAAAATGTTAGCGATATGACTCTCAACAACATCAATGTTCTTGATAGCTATTAGTAAAATGTGTCATTTGGATATATCGCTTAATCATTGTTCTTCCAATCATTTATTTACACAAGTTCGCTAGCTAGGATATTCGCTCTTTCTTAATATTACTATTAGCATCATTAGTAAAGAATTGTATTACAAGATCATGTATATATCAATTCCTGACCGAAATCATTAGACAATGAATACTGACACTAGAAAACTAGGAAACTGGTCTCTCTAAAATTAGGTGGCTGACACTCTATAGAAGAATTATTCTGAATTCAAAACTGCGAGGAAAGTCAGGCGTTTGGTCAGATTCTAGAAAATACAATTACATCATCTTTAAAAGAATGATCCTCAAATTCTTTTCAGGTCAAGAAAATTGCAACTGCAGTGCTGATAATATTAACGAATTATATATCGGGGTCAGGCGAAAATAAGTCAAAAGAGCATGGCAATGGGAGAATGCTTTTATAGTGATTCTCGCCCTGACGAACACCCGAGAAAATCTCATGGTAGCAAGTTAAAGAGTAACAGTTCAGGGGAAAATGTAGGGGAGGTTACTGTTGACTCTAGACTTGAACAGGCTAGGATTGTAGTGAATCGGAAGCATCACCTTGAGAATCAGTTTCACAAAGCAAATTTTCGGGGAAAATAGCTGTTCGAATGGAACTTACGTGTCAAAAATGGAATACAAAAAGAACGAGGGTGGTTCCCTATAATATGCGTAGCATGTGGTGTCTTAATCGCAAAGGTTAGAACTGTTGTACCTCAGGAATACATTTTGTCTTAACACTTTCTTTGGAAACAGAAGTTTTATACTTTTCAACTAGTGAAATGAACGATGTAAAAGTTGATGCTGACCAATTTTAAAAAATGGTGGTACCTGCTATTCTCCTCGTGGTTCTTGAGAAAATACAACGGAGAGTCTGTAATGTAATCGATTCCGACTTGACAGACCGGCTGCAATCACGCTCTCACCGTCGTGACGTGGCTTCCCTGTGCCTCTTCTATAAATACTTTCACGGCTTCTGATCCGATGAACTTAGATCACTGGTGCCTCCTAGTTACGAATTTGCACGAGATACTAGATTAGCAACTAGGTCCCACCCTTTTACAGTGAAACCGATAAAATGTAACCGCAGTTTCTACTCCAACAGCTTCTTTTTTTCGCACTTCCCGCCTGTAGAATTCCCTTCCACGTGATTGCTTTCCCGACAGCTACAATCTACAGGAGTGTAAATGTAAGGTCAATAGACATCTCCTAACACATTAACTCGCATCAATGTTCTCAAACACTGTTCACATCTGCCCAACTCTCAGCCTCGGTATCCTTGCCCGTCTATCACCTTCCATCTGACATTTCCTATATCTAACCACTATTTCTCTTCACCTTCCCGTAACCTCCTGCGCAATAATGGCAGTGGAATGCCTTGATCGGGGTGAAATGATTAAAAAAAAGATTCTGGATGTGCGCTTATTGATTCGGAAAATGGAATTAGCCTGGATGCACGTTGTTTTGTAATGCATATCGTCTCGCAACGAGAAACCGGAGAGCCGAGTTCTAATCCCAATTGAATTCTTCGCATTCACATACGCGAAAATACCCGTTGGAAAGGAAAGAATTCGGCGCTTCTCTTGTCAGGTATGGGTTTAACAGCTGGGAAGAATGGGATCTATAGCCTTAGTTGGCAACCAGTCTACCCTAGAAAGTAATGACAAAATACTGCGGGAAAATCTTCTGCACAGCCAGTCATGTCTCTTTCGAGACATGATCACCCAAGCGAGTATGCCACTAAATCGACTAAATAGCTAAGATATGCGCGTTCGCTTTCTAACAAATATTCGCCGAAAGGTATGAATTCACATCTCTCTCAAATAAGGGTTTAATAACATGGCCGTCAATCATTGGTTGACAACAAATCTGGACGTTAACTCGAGATAGGAGTAGAAATAGTAACTGTTTCTAGTAAAAAATCGTATTTGTTAGTGAAACACATTATTAACGTCTAGTGCATTATCCTTATTCACTAATATGGTCGTCAACCACGCTAAGCTCAAATTATATTCATTTTAAACACGCGTGTGGTAACAGCTGTGATAAATCTTTTGGAAATGTCCAAATAAAGAAGGGACGTATTTAATACAGGATATATATAACAGAATCTGTCCAATCAGTTTTTGTGAAGCAATAAGAATAGATACGTTTTGAATTCTCTAAAACTATTATTTTCTATCCGCTCTTCTTTCTTTATTTTTAGTGAGCAAAATGGATCATTGAAGTTGCCCAAGCAGTACCACGCGACATGTTTAAAATAGGAAAGCATATCTGTTGTCGCTAATAATGTATAAAGATGCACATGTTTTGCGCAGAGAGATTTGCTCTAAGGAGATTATCCAATCAAATTATTGAATTAAGCGTTCAAGTCATAAATTGTTTTTTCTTTGTCATTAAAACATGTCTAAATTGATAAATGTCGATTAAATGCATAATAAATTCCGTGCAACATTGACAGATGCAAGCATCTTGGGTTTATTTGATGCGTTCACGTTTACAAAAGTAGAAACAATGCCCTGAATAAAATGAATTGAAAATGTCATACAAAAACAATTTCAATATACTGCACATCAAAATAAAAAAATGCATTATTACATTTGCAATTTTCGAAAACAGGAGTAAATTCCTTACGCTATTTACATTGTTCCGAGTGTTGTCATCATCTTTGTTTTCATAAAGCGTTGGTTGAGGTAACCCAATGACGTAACCCAAAGAGTTGTGAGTTCAATACAAGACCACGGAAGAGGTGAACTAAAATTTGAAGAGATAAGTTAAAGAGAAATAATTTAAATAATTGATGTGTGCTATAATGCAGCGGATATCGGCTCGGTACGAGAAATCGGGGAGACGGGTTCGAATTTCAGTTGAATTCCTTGCATTCACTTACACGCAAATACCCTTGGGAAAGGTATTAATCTATCTCTTCCCTCCAGTTATGGGTTAAATAATATAACAGATTGTGTTCTATAGCCTTGTCTGGCAACTAATCTACCGCAGAAAGCAATGGCAACCTACTAGGGACATGTCTTGTCGAGATAAGATCGACCAAACGTGTTTCACATATAACATTTAATTAACTGACTGAATTGAAAATAAGATATCCCGGAGAGGCATAAATGTGATACTAGAAAAGATTTAGGCCAGTGGATGAAATAATGGCTTTGTTTCGACATTTTAATCACCTAAAGACGGTCGGAGAGTAAAACGGCCGAAACGTCATGTATATGATAACAAGGATAATAAAAACAGTCTGATGAATGTAAATCGTGTAAATGTTACAGTATCTAATCTCAGAAATATAGACAGATATAATAAATTCATAAGAAAAGTATTGAGAAAAAATGTTTTTCCTCTCTCTCTCTCTCTCTCTCTCTCTTTCTCTCTCTTTTTTTCTCTTTCTTTTTTTCTCTTTTCTATCTCTCTTACTTTTTTTAAAATCATATCACCCCTAGCAAGACGGTAGCGCCACTGATGTGCAGTGGGCTACATAGGAGTGAAAAAATTGGAAAAGAGAAAGCCAGAAACCACATCCTAAACAGGGAACAAGGGATGAGTCTCTTCACCTGTTCAATAGACGTGGGTGGAGTGTGAACCGGGCGATAGTTTAGTCTATCTACTCCAATTAGTCTATCTACTCCAATTGAGTCCCTCTCTTTTTCTCTCTCTCTCTTTTTCTCTCTTTTTTCTCTCTCTCTTTTCTCTCCCTCTTTTTCTCTCTTTGTCTATCTCTTTTTCTCTCTCTTTTTCTCTGGCTTTTTCGCACTTTTTTCTCTCTTTTTTTTCTCTGACTTTTTCTCTCTTTTTCTCTTTTTTCTCTCTCGTTTAAAAATCAGTATATTTTGTTCCGCGCCTTCCTTCAAGTAAAATATATTTCAGTCAGTCAGGTAAATGCCATACGTGATACACGTTTGGGCGATCATGTCTCGAAAGAAGAAGATTTTCCCTCAGCAGGTTGCCGTTAATTTCTGCGTTAGATTGATTGCCAACCAAGGATATAGAACCAATTCTTTCCTGTTATTTAACCTATAGATCGAGAGTGTTTGCCCCTAAGTGAAAGCAACGAAATTCAAATGGAAATCGAACTCGGCACTTCGATTTCTTGTTCCGAGCAGATATTGACTGCACCACGACTTATCTAATGAATCAAAAATCAACATATAATGCCATTAGGTATTGAACTCACAACGTTTTGTGTTAAGTCACTGGATCAAGCCAATTTTTTTTATATATCCACTGTACCATAAGTGCTATGCTATCAGATTTTTATTGCGCTTGTCGCTTGTGAAACTCCCTTCCAGCTCCATTCTTTCGAGACAAATTTTATTCAAAATCTAAATGCGTCATAGTGGCGTTTCTGTCTTGCATGAAAATTATCATAAATTGTCTCAAACCAAAATATATATACTACGTTTTAGAACAGGTGTAGAAGCTCATCCATTGTTCCCTCAATTGAAGTAGATAGACTAAACTATCTCCCGGTTAACACTCCACCCACGTCTATTGAACAGGTGTAGAGGCCCATCCCTTGTTCCCTGTTTAGGATATGGTTTCCGGCTTTCTCTTTTCCCATCTTCTCACTCTTTTCTTTCATTTTTTTCCTCAATTGGAGTAGATAGACTAAACTATCGCCCGGTTCACACTCCACCCACGTCTATTGAACAGGTGTAGAGGCCCATCCCTTGTTCCCTGTTTAGGATATGGTTTCCGGCTTTCTCTTTTCCCATCTTCTCACTCTTTTCTTTCATTTTTTTCCTCAATTGGAGTAGATAGACTAAACTATCGCCCGGTTCACACTCCACCCACGTCTATTGAACAGGTGTAGAGGCTCGTCCCTTGTTGCCTGTTTAGGATGTAGTTCCCGGCTTTCTCTTTTCCAATCTTTTCATTCTTACGTAACACCCTGCGCTTCAGTGGCATTACCACCTTGCTTGGGGGTGATATGATTAAAAAAAAAGTGACATGACTTTTGTAAAGATACAGCAAATGAACTGGTGTCAGATACATTCTATATATAAAACAGTTCATCATCGGAACCAAAGGTTTGACGAACAAAAATCACAACATTTTATATTTCAAACATTGACAACAACAAACAGGCAATGCAGGCAATTATAAAAGGAAACATTTATTTTTTTTAAATAATTTCACCCAAAGCAAGCATGATAATGGCACTAATACGCAATACACTACTGGGAATGAAAGGATATGAATATATTTAAAGGAAATCGGAAACCGAATATAAAAGATGCGTGTTCAAGTTAAAAGCGACAACACAAACAATGAAGAATTACAGAATATATACATATTTCCCTTCATTTTTAAAAGAATTATTTCGCTACTTTGGTTTCTACCATGAGTGGTGTCTTCAGACGATTTTTAATAACTGAATATATATCTATATATATATATATATATATATATATATATACACTACTGGGCATAATTATTAGGCCACCCAAAAGTTTTAAAAAATTATGTATTTCATACTATTTTTTTAGTATTTATTGCGAAGTGAATAAATGAAAATGACAATAGAAAATGAAAATGACAATAGAAAATGAAAATGAAAATAGAAAATGAAAATGAAAATAGAAAATGAAAATGAAAATAGAATGGTTCTTTTGTTAATGCTGCACAATAATATGTGCATCAAATGACTTTATAAATATTTAATAATTACCTTTATTGCAGTTTCATCAATGAAAAAAATGAACAAACTTAGGGTGATTCGAACGAGTTCATCCTTGCTTCCTAGCATTGCAAAACTTTGTAAAGTATTTATAACAAAAGAAGCATTCTATTTTCGATGATACATCACACGCAAAAAGTCTCCCTCCTTCTAGCGAGCGCCCATAGCTCAGGTGGTAGAATCATCGACTGATGCCAATTCGGTCGTGTTTCAATCCCAGTTAAAAGCAATCGGATGTCTAACGGTACTGATGAGCTGTGATACAACGAAGCAGATCTGTCTGCGGATGACTACAGTTAAATGCAAGAGTAGAATAAATAAATATATATATTTATTTATTTAGTCATCCGCAGATAGATCTGTTTCGCTGTATCACAGCTCATCAGTACTGTTAGACTCCGATTGCTTTTAACCCAGCGATTTAAACCCGACCGAAGTGGCGTCAGTCGGCGGTTCTACCTCTGGGCCATGGGCGCACGGTAGAAGAAGGCAGACTTTTTAGCATGTATATTGTCATTATACACGCCCAATAGCCAGAGTGCTCTAATTCATTAGTCAATTTATATAGATAGATAGTGAAAGTCTGAGGGAAGTTTGAAATCAGTTACGCTTTATTTCAAGCCAGTTCGTTTTATTCAATAATTAACGACTGAAGAATATTTTATAATTCAAACAAAAAAACTGAAAGATTTTCTATTATCAGGGTTTATATTTATAGTTTTTACATTTCCTATATTTTCTGATTTAAATAAAAATGCCGTCAGGATTAAATTGTTCCATTTATTTTTCTCACCATCTCATAGTTTATCTAAAACGGGATGCTTATTAATTTTCAAGTATATTTACTCTACCGTTAGGTCATCTTGTTCTACTCAAAGTGAACACTAGAATAAGCGATTATTAAACACTAGAAATCCCAATTTTGGATATTAATGCTTAAGTTAATGATTGAATAAGATCAGGCGAGTTCTCCAACAATAAAACATTGACAGAAATTTCCCTAATGCGTCGTTAATTATTTGAAAATAACAACTTTTACATTATAGTAACAATCATAGATCAGAACGAAGGCCTTTATTTAAAGAAGTGTGTGCCTTGGCTAAAGAAAAAATTGTGATTAACAATGACAACATATTTGCATTTAACTGAAACCGATTTTGAGCGCATAAGAGAGTTCACTTTTCTAACTTATCTTCTTTCTTACTTTCTTTTTCTCACTGAAACTGATATATCCCGGAAAAAGATTCTGATTCGAGGTAGTTAAACGGTTTAGGCAAATGTAATCCGGTAGAATAATCTAGCATGTAGACGCAATGGACGGTACTTGTCGTATGCAGTATCTTGAGATGTAGGCGTAGTCAATAGACGCAGAACAAAAGCCGTAGAACTGTAACTGTAGATCTATGTATGTAGGCCTCGAGTCGAAGACCGGTAGTCCTCTATGCGTTCTCGCCTTCGTTTGTATTTATGGCTGACGTCAGCCAGTCACATTACTGTGAGAGGGGACCAAGATGTATGCATATTCATTACATATTCATTACATCAGAAACCAAGTAGCGTGTCTGTATCTCTTTTTCATCGCTTCACGGAATCGAAACAGAATAATCTAATAACTATAAGGTATTGGCAGCAGACATTAAACATTTTTGTCTTTTCTTTTTTCTTTATTAATTTCATTCATTTTCTCATTGAAATATTCTAACGTCATTAATAATTTTTCCGTCTTTTCATACGATTGAAACAGAACGGATAATTATTGATAAGAAATTGGCTGGGCGTAACGTGCCTGCTACGTAAAGAACTAAGGGAGGGTCAAGTAGAATTTTTATTACTTAGCATATAAGAAAATTCTCGACGGGATGTTTATTTGAAAAAGTAGGCTTATTTCATAAGTTGGAAATTATCAACTGATATGACTGTTTTAGACAGTACTTGTATCTGGTACATAAGAGAATTACATATACTAACCGCTATAATTATTAGTCCAGACCGGGTTTTTAAAAGAAATGATGTATTTTATACTACTTTTTAGTACTTATTGCTAAATGAAAATAGAATTTTTTTTCTTATTTCTTTGCAAAATTTTACAAGGCAAGGAAGTACAGATGAACTCGTCTGAATCACCCTAAATTTTTTTCATTCTTTCATTGATGAAACTGTAATATAGGTAATTATTGAATATTTGTAAATTCCTTTAATGCACATATTATTGTGCAATATTAACAAAAGAACCATTCTATTTTCATTATCATTTATTGGCAATAAATACCAAAAAATAGTATGAAATACATAATCTTTTTTAAAACACTGTGGTCGCATAATAAATATGGCCGGTAGTGTATGTCATTTCCTTTGCATTGTATATCACCAGACTCTACTGGAAACAAGATTTTTTGGACAGTTTTGAGATACTTTCGTTATTCTATACGTTAAAGTGTTGCTAACTTATTTAATAGAATTCACAAGAAAAAAGAGAAAAGCAC